>CM060964.1:15670410-15682910 GCA_030765045.1 Tenodera sinensis | reverse complement strand
ACATTACCATACGTATAATCTAGAAGTCGTGATCAGAATATCTGCATTAGTGGGCAATGTCTATGGTGTACTAGTTAAAGATGACGTGTCATTAAAATCTGGGCCCTGCTGATGGGCAATTGTTGCAAAGGTACGAAGGTCGTCCAATCAGTTTTATTTCTCTGCACAATAAACAGTGTTCGTGGTTGCCGAGTTTGGTGTGCATTGAGAGCACTCACGCCGGGTTACATTGCCAGTTAGCATGGAGTTCACCTTTCCAAAGTGTGTCCGTTTGTGAGCTGTTCTGCCTTTACTTTTTTCGCAGAAAAATAACTATCCCTGTCGATATCCATCGGGAGCTAACATCTGTCTACGGGGAAGGTTGTATGTGCATTCAAATGATTCAATGTTGGCGTGGAAAGTTAGTTTAAGGGACACTGGGAGTGAAATTTGAAAATTCCACATTTTTTGATACATTTTTCTGAAAGTTTTACCGTGTTTGTATTATTTGAGAATAGGAGGTACACCAAATTTCATTAAAATTGGATAATTCGTTTAGGATATAAAAATTATTTTATGAATTTAATAGGCATATTTTCAAAATGTGACTCGCGTCTATTGACTTTTCATAATTCATTTATATTGACAGAACTGATACTCTAAAACGTGGGTAACAATTGTATGAAGAGATATTTCAAATACGTTTGCTGATTATGCTGTACATATTTTTTTAATAACAAAGAAAATTTAATCTTAAAAATTATTAATTTTTTCATACAAAAAATGTTTTTGGAATTTATGTTAATGATAACATCAATATTGAATCATAGTTTTGTTTAGCTGCTATTTATGAATACTTTTGGAAATTTTCATTGAATTTGAAGCAAAACTCAGGAGCGACCTTCTTTTGGAATATGCAGAAATGTAGTTTTGAGAAAAACAGGCTTTTATATAGGAGCATCCTGTGTACGTTAAGGGAAGAGCACTATTTGAAAGGGCCGTAATGACCACATGGAGTGGGGGAGATGAAAAATGTTAGCTGATCCAGAGGCACCGGTGTTCCAGGAACATTTTAAGGTAAAAAAACAATTTTGGACTTTTTGACAATTTTGACCAAAATTTCACTCCCAGTGTCCCTTAAGTTGGCGAAGAAGTGCATGATGAGCAGTGCACAGGGAGCCCCAGAGCAACACGTGATGATGCCATTATTGCAATTCCCAATGTTGTGGAGGAAGATCGTCCACAATATCCCAATACGGCTACTTCCATTGCAAAGATCCTGACAGATCACCTTCTGTACAAAGTCTGAGCACCATGTTCACAAGCACCAGGAGATGAATTAGGTCACAATGTTCATGGGAATGCATCAGAGAAGGGGAAATGTGCTCTTCAAACAGCTGATACTTGGGTTCATCATTGGACTTCCGAGGCAAAACTTCAGAGCACTGCATGGAAGAAACCTGGCGAAAGTGCCCTCAAAAGGGCAAAGTTCACAGATTCAGCAAAGAGAGCTATGGGACTATCACGGGCTTATCTGCCTCGCAACACCACAATGAATGCAATAGCTTGAGGAACCTGCGAGCTGCCATCAAACGTTTGTTTCGCTCAGTTCTCTTCCTTCACGACAATGCTTGGCCTCACACAGCTTCGGACGATTCCACTGCGAAGTTCTCTTGCATCCTCCATACTCACCAGATCTTGCCCCAAGCCAAATATCATCTTGGAGTCCAGCACTTGAACACTGATGACGAAGTCACAACAAAAGTTGAAAGCTACTTAAGGACATAGGACCCGACCTGGTGCAACACTCGTTTGAAAAAAAAACTTGTGTCACATTACCAGGAATTATTGGAAAACCATGGTGACTATGTAAAAGATAACAAAAGCATTCTAGAGTGTGAATAAAGTTTCAACATGATAAATTGTGTGTGGGTTTTTATATGACAGGAAAACTTATTGGGTGCCCCTCCTAAAGAGTCGCCAGTATGACCATAGATACAGTTAAAGGCGGCATATCAAGAAGGGGGGGGGGGGAGGGGTATCAGCGTGGAGACGACTTCATTAGGTATTCACAGAATATTCGAGCTATAAACTTTATACATCCTTCTAATATCTTTGATATGTGATACATTAAACTCGTCAGCGTCTCTTTTTGGGAAAATAAAGCTAAGCATAAAGTTAGGTGCGTCCTTGCGTCCTTAAAATATGATTTTGTTATTACATCACCAGATAATTTTGTTTCGTATACTACAGTGGTTGGTGTTCCCTAGGGTATCACATATTTGGTCTTCTAACGGAAAGGAAATTCCTGGAAAATCACTTTCTACTTTTCTAAACCAGAGGTTCTCAGTGGAAAAACACGTACCTTATCTTAGACTACGTCATTTTATTAGCAATGTGATACTGGATTTAGCAATAGAAAAGTTGTATATCCTTGTTGAGCATGCGTTCAGCGAGAATTATTCTTCAAGTAATAACAATAAAACATACGAAGTGAAAGTGAAGGATCACAGTTACGGATCTTTTGCAGTGCTGACATTTATTAAATGAGCATGTCTGCAATATTCTGTTTCATTTACCATTACCTTTCACTTGGTCAGATGCATTTCGTTCCATCCGATTGGCTCTTACATTTAACCACGCTAATGTAATGTCCTTGACCTATGAACGGTGGGGTAATGGGTATAGACGGACGGGGACACCTGACACACTGTGACCTGCACGCAGATTTATTTCTCTTAACACCTCCAGGAGGAAGGGATGAAGTTAGGGAACCGCAGCATGTCACAGGGTCGCAGGTAGACGGGCCACAGAGACGCGCGGAAGTCCCTGGAGTGCTGAGATATCTTCATCCCGGCACTGAGGGTCCCCACCCACTGTTGGACATCCTGCACACGAGTCTGGTAGTAATGAATGAGAAAATGATTGACAGAATAGGAGTGATGATGCAACAATTAGGGGAATCTGTGCAGAGAGGAGCGCCACCAATGCCACTGCTCCTTTGTTTGGAGCGAGGCGAGGTTATAACTAGAGTTCGCATCTTTTCGTTACAAACCATTTTCTTCCTGACATGTATATACAGAAAATATGCTTTATTCATGTTTTATCCTTATCTATGACTAATAAAGCCAGTTTAATAGCACCTAAAATGCCTATTTAGGCGTTAGAGACTATTTTGGCCAATTTTACAATAAATCAATTAAATCTTAGTTTTAATTTATTTTAAAGCAAAAGGTAATAGCATTGCTGGGCTGAAAATAATCTAGGAAGACCATGGAATGTCCAGAGGAATATAGAAATATGTTTGTGCACTTAACAGTGGACAATATTGTCCAAGCAAGATTCACCCTCTCTCCTTTTGGCAATTGTGAAGGACATGTTTTTGTTTAAGGGTTGCTGACCCACACCTAACGGTGCTCTGTGACCATCAGCTTCGAAGTACATTTTCCATTTACCAAGATACTACTTTGTTAGTCGTCTGGAAGTTTTCAGTTCTGTTACATGAATATTTTAGGCCAATGTTTTGATGTGCTTATTTCAGATTGAGGAAGTTTAACTTGTTTAATAATTCTTCTGTCTAAACAAAGCAGCATTATCAATTGAATTTCTGCAGTTAGCAGTGACACGTTTAATTATCTTGCAGAATGTAAAACATGTGTCTGATTTACAAGTCGGAGATACAAGTGTGTATGATATACCAGTTTCTTATCCTGACAATTATGTTGGAGTAGTTAGAAATTCCCCATGAGCACCATACGCCTCAACACCCTGCTTATATTGTGTATGGTAACCCTTCCCCTTTCTCCAATATTAATTGTCAACGTTGGATTCCTACCTCTCACTAACCGTATCTGGCACCCACTCTCCCCTTTTCATTTCAGTTTGCTGACTCCCATCTCAACTTTTCTTATCCGCTCCACTCTTGCAACCCTTCTTAATCGATTATCGTTCCACACTCCACTAACTTTCACTATGTCAATACAATGTCACATTCCCCTTTTACTCCACTTTACGGTTCACCCAATCATTTCTACCTTGTTACTCTCGGCGAAATGTCCCTTTCTCTCCATCCTCACGTCCTTTCTTCCTTCCTTCCTTTCTCCCTTCCTTCGTTCGTTCCTTCCTTTCTCCCTTCCTTCGTTCCTTTCTTCCATCCATCCTTTCTCCCTTCCTTCCTTCTTTCCTTTCTTCCTTCCTTTCTCCCTTCCTTCGTTCGTTCCTTCCTTTCTCCCTTCCTTCCTTCTTTCCTTTCTTCCTTCCTTCCTTTCTCCCTTCCTTCGTTCGTTCCTTCCTTTCTCCCTTCCTTCTTTCCTTTCTTCCATCCATCCTTTCTCCCTTCCTTCCTTCTTTCCTTTCTTCCTTCCTTTCTCCCTTCCTTCGTTCGTTCCTTTCTTCCTTCCCTCCTTTCTCCCTTCCTTCGTTCGTTCCTTCCTTTCTCCCTTCCTTCTTTCCTTTCTTCCTTCCTTCCTTTCTCCCTTCCTTCGTTCCTTTCTTCCATCCATCCTTTCTCCGTTCCTTCCTTCTTTCCTTTCTTCCTTCCTTCCTTTCTCCCTTCCTTCGTTCGTTCCTTCCTTTCTCCCTTCCTTCCTTCTTTCCTTTCTTCCTTCCTTCCTTTCTCCCTTCCTTCCTTCGTTCCTTCCTTTCTCCCTTCCTTCCTTCTTTCCTTTCTTCTTTCCTTCCTCATGTCCCTATCTTCCTTCTTTCCTTCCTTCCTTCCTTCCTTCCTTCCTTCCTCCCTTCCCTTCTTTCCTTTCTTCCTTCCTTTCTTCCTTCCTCACGTCCTTCCATCCTTCTTTCCTTCCTCACGTCCTTTCTTCCTTCTTTCCTTCCTTCCTTCCTTCCTCCCTTCCCTTCTTTCCTTCCTTCCTTCCTTCCTTCCTTCCTTCCTCCCTTCCCTTCTTTCCTTCCTTCCTTCCTTCCTCCCTTCCCTTCTTTCCTTTCTTCCTTCTTTCCTTCCTCACGTCCTTTCTTCCTTCTTTCCTTCCTCAGGTCCTTTCTTCCTTCTTTCCTTTCTTCCTTCCTTCCTTTCTTCCCTCTTTCCTTCCTCACGTCCTTTCTTCCTTCTTTCCTTTCTTCCTTCTTTCCTTCCTTCTTTCCTTTCTTCCTTCTTTCCTTCCTTCCTTCCTTTCTTCCTTCTTTCCTTCCTCACGTCCTTTCTTCCTTCTTTCCTTTCTTCCTTCCTTCCTTTCTTCCCTCTTTCCTTCCTCACGTCCTTTCTTCCTTCTTTCCTTTCTTCCTTCTTTCCTTCCTTCTTTCCTTTCCTCCTTCTTTCCTTCCTCAGGTCCTTTCTTCCTTCTTTCCTTTCTTCCTTCCTTCCTTTCTTCCCTCTTTCCTTCCTCACGTCCTTTCTTCCCTCTTTCCTTTCTTCCTTCTTTCCTTCCTTCTTTCCTTTCTTCCTTCTTTCCTTTCTTCCTTCTTTCCTTCCTCACGTCCTTTCTTCCTTCTTTCCTTCCTCACGTCCTTTCTTCCTTCTTTCCTTCCTCACGTCCTTTCTTCCTTCTTTCATTTCTTCCTTCTTTCCTTCCTCACGTCCTTTCTTCCTTCTTTCATTTCTTCCTTCTTTCCTTCCTCACGTCCTTTCTTCCTTGTTTCCTTTCTTCCTTCTTTCCTTCCTCACGTCCTTTCTTCCTTCTTTCCTTCCTCACGTCCTTTCTTCCTTCTTTCATTTCTTCCTTCTTTCCTTCCTCACGTCCTTTCTTCCTTCTTTCATTTCTTCCTTCTTTCCTTCCTCACGTCCTTTCTTCCTTCTTTCATTTCTTCCTTCCTTCCTTCCTCACGTCCTTCCATCCTTCTTTCCTTCCTCACGTCCTTTCTTCCTTCTTTCATTTCTTCCTTCTTTCCTTCCTCACGTCCTTCCATTCTTCTTTCCTTCCTCACGTCCTTTCTTCCTTCTTTCCTTTCTTCCTTCTTTCATTTCTTCCTTCTTTCCTTCCTCACGTCCTTTCTTCCTTCTTTCCTTTCTTCCTTCTTTCCTTCCTTCTTTCCTTTCTTCCTTCTTTCCTTCCTCACGTCCTTTCTTCCTTCTTTCCTTTCTTCCTTCTTTCCTTTCTTCCTTCTTTCATTTCTTCCTTCTTTCCTTCCTCACGTCCTTTCTTCCTTCTTTCCTTTCTTCCTTCTTTCCTTCCTTCTTTCCTTTCTTCCTTCTTTCCTTCCTCACGTCATTTCTTCCTTCTTTCCTTCCTCACGTCCTTTCTTCCTTCTTTCCTTTCTTCCTTCTTTCCTTC
Organism: Tenodera sinensis; assembly: GCA_030765045.1. Classification (NCBI taxonomy): domain Eukaryota; kingdom Metazoa; phylum Arthropoda; class Insecta; order Mantodea; family Mantidae; genus Tenodera; species Tenodera sinensis. The sequence continues at coordinate 15,676,707 of CM060964.1, read as the reverse complement.
CTTCTTTCCTTTCTTCCTTCTTTCCTTCCTCACGTCCTTTCTTCCTTCTTTCCTTTCTTCCTTCTTTCCTTTCTTCCTTCTTTCCTTTCTTCCTTCTTTCCTTCCTTCTTTCCTTTCTCACGTCCTTTCTTCCTTCTTTCCTTTCTTCCTTCTTTCCTTCCTTCTTTCCTTTCTTCCTTCTTTCCTTCCTCACGTCCTTTCTTCCTTCTTTCCCTCCTCACGTCCTTTCTTCCTTCTTTCCTTCCTCACGTCCTTTCTTCCTTCTTTCCTTTCTTCCTTCTTTCCTTTCTTCCTTCTTTCCTTCCTTCTTTCCTTCCTCACGTTCTTTCTTCCTTCTTTCCTTCCTTCCTTCTTTCCTCACGTCCTTTCTTCCTTCTTTCCTTTCTTCCTTCTTTCCTTCCTCACGTCCTTTCTTCCTTCTTTCCTTTCTTCCTTCTTTCCTTCCTTCTTTCCTTTCTTCCTTCTTTCCTTCCTCACGTCCTTTCTTCCTTCTTTCCTTCCTTCCTTCTTTCCTTCCTCACGTCCTTTCTTCCTTCTTTCATTTCTTCCTTCTTTCCTTCCTCACGTCCTTTCTTCCTTCTTTCCTTTCTTCCTTCTTTCCTTTCTTCCTTCTTTCCTTCCATTTTTCCTTCCTCACGTCCTTTCTTCCTTCTTTCCTTTCTTCCTTCTTTCCTTCCTCACGTCCTTTCTTCCTTCTTTCCTTTCTTCCTTCTTTCCTTCCTTCTTTCCTTTCTTCCTCCTTTCCTTCCTCACGTCCTTTCTTCCTTCTTTCCTTTCTTCCTTCTTTCCTTTCTTCCTTCTTTCCTTCCTCACGTCCTTTCTTCCTTCTTTCATTTCTTCCTTCTTTCCTTCCTCACGTCCTTTCTTCCTTCTTTCCTTTCTTCCTTCTTTCCTTCCTTCTTTCCTTTCTTCCTTCTTTCCTTCCTCACGTCCTTTCTTCCTTCTTTCCCTCCTCACGTCCTTTCTTCCTTCTTTCCTTCCTCACGTCCTTTCTTCCTTCTTTCCTTTCTTCCTTCTTTCCTTTCTTCCTTCTTTCCTTCCTTCTTTCCTTCCTCACGTTCTTTCTTCCTTCTTTCCTTCCTTCCTTCTTTCCTCACGTCCTTTCTTCCTTCTTTCCTTTCTTCCTTCTTTCCTTCCTCACGTCCTTTCTTCCTTCTTTCCTTTCTTCCTTCTTTCCTTCCTTCTTTCCTTTCTTCCTTCTTTCCTTCCTCACGTCCTTTCTTCCTTCTTTCCTTCCTTCCTTCTTTCCTTCCTCACGTCCTTTCTTCCTTCTTTCATTTCTTCCTTCTTTCCTTCCTCACGTCCTTTCTTCCTTCTTTCCTTTCTTCCTTCTTTCCTTTCTTCCTTCTTTCCTTCCATTTTTCCTTTCTCACGTCCTTTCTTCCTTCTTTCCTTTCTTCCTTCTTTCCTTCCTCACGTCCTTTCTTCCTTCTTTCCTTTCTTCCTTCTTTCCTTCCTTCTTTCCTTTCTTCCTTCTTTCCTTCCTCACGTCCTTTCTTCCTTCTTTCCTTTCTTCCTTCTTTCCTTTCTTCCTTCTTTCCTTCCTCACGTCCTTTCTTCCTTCTTTCATTTCTTCCTTCTTTCCTTCCTCACGTCCTTTCTTCCTTCTTTCCTTTCTTCCTTCTTTCCTTCCTTCTTTCCTTTCTTCCTTCTTTCCTTCCTCACGTCCTTTCTTCCTTCTTTCCTTTCTTCCTTCTTTCCTTTCTTCCTTCTTTCCTTCCTTCTTTCCTTCCTCACGTCCTTTCTTCCTTCTTTCCTTTCTTTCTTCTTTCCTTCCTCACGTCCTTTCTTCCTTCTTTCCTTTCTTCCTTCTTTCCTTCCTTCTTTCCTTTCTTCCTTCTTTCCTTCCTCACGTCCTTTCTTCCTTCTTTCCTTTCTTCCTTCTTTCCTTCCTCACGTCCTTTCTTCCTTCTTTCATTTCTTCCTTCTTTCCTTCCTTCTTTCCTTTCTTCCTTCTTTCATTCCTCATGTCCTTTCTTCGTTCTTTCCTTCCTTCCTTCTTTCCTTCCTCACGTCCTTTCTTCCTTCTTTCATTTCTTCCTTCTTTCCTTCCTCACGTCCTTTCTTCCTTCTTTCCTTTCTTCCTTCTTTCCTTCCTTCTTTCCTTTCTTCCTTCTTTCCTTCCTCACGTCCTTTCTTCCTTCTTTCCTTTCTTACTTCTTTCCTTTCTTCCTTCTTTCCTTCCTTCTTTCCTTCCTCACGTCCTTTCTTCCTTCTTTCCTTTCTTCCTTCTTTCCTTCCTCACGTCCTTTCTTCCTTCTTTCATTTCTTCCTTCTTTCCTTCCTCACGTCCTTTCTTCCTTCTTTCCTTTCTTCCTTCTTTCCTTTCTTCCTTCTTTCCTTCCTCACGTCCTTTCTTCCTTCTTTCCTTTCTTCCTTCTTTCCTTCCTCACGTCCTTTCTTACTTCTTTCCTTCCTTCTTTCCTTTGTTCCTTCTTTCCTTCCTCACGTCCTTTCTTCCTTCACTCCTTCCTTTCTCCCTTCCTTCGTTCCTACCTACCTTCCTTTCTTTCCTTCCTTCCTTCCTTCCTTCCTTCCTTCCTTCCATCCTCCCGTCCTTTCTTTCTTCCTTTCCCCTTCTTTCTTTCCTTCCTTTCTTCCTTCTTTACATCCTCCCGTCCTTTCTTCCTTCCTTTCACCCTTCCCTTCCCTCCCTTCCTCCCTCCCCTCTTCCCTCTCTTCCTCCCTCACCTTTTCCCTCTCTTCCTCCCTCACCTCTTCCCTCTCTTCCTCCCTCACCTCCTCCCTCCCTTCCTCACTCCCCTCTTCCCTCTCTTCCTCCCTCCCCTCCTCCCTCCCCTCCTTCCTCCCCTCTTCCCTATCTTCCTCCCTCCCCTCTTCCCTCTCTGCCTCCCACACCTCCTCCCTCCCTTCGTCCCTCCCCTCTTCCCACTCTTCCTCCCTCACCTCCTCCCTCCCTTCCTCACTCCCCTTTTCCCTCTCTTCCTCCCTCCCCCCTTCCCTCTCTTCCTCCCTGACCTCCTCCCTCTCTTCCTCCCTTCCCTCTTCCCTCTCTTCCTCCCTCACCTCCTCCCTCCCTTCCTCCCACGCCTCTTCCCTCCCTTCCTCCCTCCCCTCTTCCCTCCCTTCCTCCGTCCGCTCTTCCCTCCCTTCCTCCCTCCCCTCTTCCCTCCCTTCCTCCGTCCCCTCTTCCCTCCCTACCTCCCTCACCTCGTCCCTCCCTTCCTCCCTCCCCTCTTCCATCCCTTCCTCCCTCACCTCTTCCCTCTCTTCCTCCCTCACCTCCTCCCTCCCTTCCTCCCTCCCTCCCTCCCTCTTCCCTTTCTTCCTCCCTAAACCTCCTCCCTCCCTTCCTCACTCCCCTTTTCCCTCTCTTCCTCCCTCCCCTCTTCCCTCTCTTCCTCCCTGACCTCCTCCCTCTCTTCCTCCCTTCCCTCTTCCCTCTCTTCCTCCCTCACCTCCTCCCTCCCTTCCTCCCACGCCTCTTCCCTCCCTTCTTCCCTCCCCTCTTCCCTCCCTTCCTCCGTCCCCTCTTCCCTCTCTTCCTCCCTCACCTCGTCCCTCCCTTCCTCCCTCCCCTCTTGCATCCCTTCCTCCCTCACCTCTTCCCTCTCTTCCTCCCTCACCTCCTCCCTCCCTTCCTCCCTCCCTCCCCTCTTCCCTTTCTTCCTCCCTAAACCTCCTCCCCCCTTCCTCCCTCCCCTCTTCCCTCCCTTCCTCCCTCCCCTCTTCTCTCTCTTCTTCCCTCCCCTCTTCCCTCTCTTCCTCCCTCACCTCCTACCTCCCTTTCTCCCTGCCCTCTCCCTCCTTTCCTCCCTCCCCTCCTCCCTTCCTTCTCCCCTCCTCCCTCCCTTCCTCCCTCCGCTTCGCCCTCTCTTCATCCCTCACCTCCTCCCTTATTTACTTCCTGCCTATTAGGAACTAGTCTATTCTTATGCTGTGCGTCCCCACAGATGGATGATACGGGAAATGAAAGGATAGTTGCCAAGGAAACGTTCCAGGAGTATGTTGAGTTACCTGTCCGAAATTTGACAGTCCCTAAGGTTGCCCAAGATGCTGCCCCTATTCCACCAGGATCCCACAAACAACGAGGGACAGAAGGAGTTCCTGTGCGTATATCATCCCTGCCAAACTGCACCTAACGCCTTCACCGACCCTTGCGACCCTGAAAGAACTAAAGGGATGAATGAAACGACAGGGAAGACAGGAAATTCGGAGGATGTAACTATCCTTCCCAGCATTCGCCTGGCGACCCTGGAAAGCCCCGAAAACCCCATGTGTCAGGAAGGTCGGCAACGGGAGTCGAACCCACGACCTCCCGAATACCAGCCAGACACGTTGCCACGGAGCCATCTCGCTCGGTTTCCATACCTAAGTTTAAGGTCAGTTGCCAGTTATGAGGACTGAGGTAAAGCTTGAGTCAGGGAACACGATCCTGGTGAGATTTGAACCGCGGACCCCGGAACGCGAGCCTCACGCGTTACAGTACAGTACATGCATGTAATGGTTCATTTCTCATTGTGTACCAGTACTGATTACTTGAGACAGTACGTATCCACTTGTGTGACTGGCAGATGTTTCAGAAACTCCTATTTCAATAATTATGTACACGCAGCATTCCCTTTGTTTCAGTGCATTTGCTACTCCTTTTCCTATTATCGAAATGTTTATTTTCCTATTGTCTCTGTCTGCGCAGTATTCTGCAGCTGTATGGTCAAATTCAAACGGTAATAAATGCCAACAAAAGATCCTTAATGGGAAAAAGCTAAACATTTACTCAATTTCAGCCTATACATGTTAGCTTCTATGCCTCAGTTGTGGAACTTGGAGAAGTCAACGCAACTTCTTAAACATGTATTTATTTGCCTTAACATGTTGCTACGCCCTTCATTAACTTACTAATTAGCTGCTGTAAGACCCCACATTACGTTAATTTAATGTAACGGCTCCTTAATTGCAATTATATCCCATTAAAATGCGTGTTAAACTTCAGTCGGTATTGTTGTGTTGCGTAATAAACGTTTCTGGCGCTTATACTCAGTCACATAATGCAATATAAACATCCACTCACAGATCCGCAGCTCTGGGGTGCATGTGGAGCAGTATCACAGTGATAAATGTCCTGTCACAGTGACATACGCACAACAGCGCAGCTCTGGGGTGCATGTGGAGCAGTATCACAGTGATAAATGTCCTGTCACAGTGACATAGACACAACAGCGCAGCTCTGGGGTGCATGTGGAGCAGTATCACAGTGATAAATGTCCTGTCACAGTGACATACGCACAACAGCGCAGCTCTGGGGTGCATGTGGAGCAGTATCACAGTGATAAATGCCTGTCACAGTGACATAGACACAACAGCGCAGCTCTGGGGTGCATGTGGAGCAGTATCACAGTGATAAATGTCCTGTCACAGTGACATAGACACAACAGCGCAGCTCTGGGGTGCATGTGGAGCAGTATCACAGTGATAAATTTCCTGTCACCGTGACATACACACAACAGCGCAGCTCTGGGGTGCATGTGGAGCAGTACCACAGTGATAAATGTCCTGTCACAGTGACATACACACAACAGCGCAGCTCTGGGGTGCATGTGGAGCAGTATCACAGTGATAAATTTCCTGTCACCGTGACATACACACAACAGCGCAGCTCTGGGGTGCATGTGGAGCAGTATCACAGTGGTAAATTTCCTGTCACCGTGACATACACACAACAGCGCAGCTCTGGGGTGCATGTGGAGCAGTACCACAGTGATAAATTTCCTGTCACCGTGACATACACACAACAGCGCAGCTCTGGGGTGCATGTGGAGCAGTATCACAGTGATAAATTTCCTGTCACCGTGACATACACACAACAGCGCAGCTCTGGGGTGCATGTGGAGCAGTACCACAGTGATAAATTTCCTGTCACAGTGACATACACACAGCAGCGCAGCTCTGGGGTGCATGTGGAGCAGTATCACAGTGATAAATTTCCTGTCACAGTGACATAGACACAACAGCGCAGCTCTGGGGTGCATGTGGAGCAGTATCACAGTGATAAATGTCCTGTCACAGTGACACACTCACAACACCGCAGTTCTGGGGTGCGTGTGGAGCAGTATCACAGTGATAAATGTCCTGTCACAGTAACACACTCACATCACCGCAGTTCTGGGGTGCGTGTGGAGCAGTTTCACAGTGATGAATGTCCTGTCACAGTGACACACTCACAACACCGCAGTTCTGGGGTGCGTGTGGAGCAGTATCACAGTGATGAATGTCCTGTCACAGTGACATAGACACAACAGCGCAGCTCTGGGGTGCATGTGGAGCAGTATCACAGTG
>CM060964.1:15627910-15667910 GCA_030765045.1 Tenodera sinensis | reverse complement strand
ATTATTATTATTATTATTATTATTATTATTATTATTATTATTATTATTATTATTATTATTATTATTATTATTATTATTATTATTATTATTATTATTATTATTATTATTATTATTATTATTATTATTATTATTATTATTATTATTATTATTATTATTATTATTATTATTAAGGCTTAATACTTTAAGGGGTGACCAGACTTTGTGCCTACCCATAGTTAATATATTTGATACAGTACTTTCATATCACATTTGGACATATACTTTTTATTTTAAAGCAAAACGCAGATAAGCATTTCAGTAGTTACATTTCTATACATTTAACACAAGAACAAATACCAGTTGCTTGAAAATGGACGTTGCATTTTGTTGAAGGAACCTGGCATATTCACTAGCTGAGTTCATAAACTCTAGGAGGGAATAGGGAGCACATGACGTCATGTATCATTTCGCCGCGCCCCTACCATAAGTCATTTAATAGCGTATCATTAGGTGGGAAAGAGAGAAGAAAACGACCTTGGCAAGGCTAGCAGGTCCAGGTCCCAAGACTTTCTCTGCCGTTACCGCCCGCGGCGACGTCTGCCTCACTCTGGTGGTTAAATAACCACACGATTTATGAGGCAGGCCTGCATTGGTATTGTGCGGAAGTTTGCATCGCTTCACAATAACCCACAAAATTAAAACACATGCAAGTATCCATAAATGATTACCCTCCGCTAGGTGCGTGCCCTGATCGCGTGGGGCCTAGTAGGCCCTCACTACACTTTTGTTCTTATGTATGCTTGTATTTTTTTTTTTTAAATTCTACATTTCCTTCATTCCCATATTTAGGTTCATTTAGCTTAAACGATATTTTCAACCGCTCCGTTTTTCCCAGACTGGTCATTTTCTGCCCTTTCTGTATTTTTCAGAAACTCTGGCAGTCTGTTTCGGTCTTAAGTGATATATCCTTGAGCGTTATATTGTGCAATTCCTGTAAGAATTTTTTAAAATAAAATCTAAAATTTTGTTGAAAGCAGAATTTTTAACATCTTTCTCGCTCCGAACGTCAAAACATGGATTTAAACCGAAATAATTGTAATGAAGAAAATTTGGATTATTCGCTTGCTTTTATAGGCCACGTTGGTATTTAGATCACATAAATATGACTAAACACATTAAAAAAAAAAAAAAAAAAAAAACTTTAAAACAAAGTGATAAGATTCTTCGTTTAAACAGTGGAACATGTCGTCGCTGGCTAATTCTCGTTCTGTAAGTCCACGTAAAAACTTCCAGGGACAAAGTTTGCAAGGAGTGAGTGAGTGAGTGAGTGGGGTTTAAGGGCCCGTCGACAGCTAGGTCATTTGGGCCCATTTGCAAGGAAATAACGAAATTATTTAATATACGTACGTATAGAACGTCTCCAGTACCACAGTATCCATGAATCCACCTAGGAGTGTTGTGAAGTCTGCTATGATATTGTGTTGCAGAACAAAGTGACAGTTCTATGTGGGAAGTAATGGTAAAAGTAATGTAGAAGCAGATAATCCTCCACCTAGGAGTGTTGTGAAATCTGCTATGATACTGTGTTGCAGAACAAAGTGACAGTTCTATGTGGGAAGTAATGGTAAAAGTAATGTAGAAGCAGATAATCCTCCACCTAGGAGTGCTGCGAAATCTGCTATGATATTGTGTTGCAGAACAAAGTGACAGTTCTATGTGGGAAGTAATGGTAAAAGTAATGTAGAAGCACATAATCCTCCACCTAGGAGTGTTGTGAAATCTGCTATGATACTGTGTTGCAGAACAAAGTGACAGTTCTATGTGGGCAGTAATGGTAAAAGTAATGTAGAAGCAGATAATCCTCCACCTAGGAGTGCTGCGAAATCTGCTATGATATTGTGTTGCAGAACAAAGTGACAGTTCTATGTGGGCAGTAATGGTAAAAGTAATGTAGAAGCAGATAATCCTCCACCTAGGAGTGTTATGAAATCTGCTATGATATTGTGTTGCAGAACAAAGTGACAGTTCTATGTGGGAAGTAATGGTACAAGTAATGTAGAAGCAGATAAACCTCCACCTAGGAGTGCTGTAAAATCTGCTATGATATTGTGTTGCAGAACAAAGTGACAGTTCTATGTGGGAACTAATGGTAAAAGTAATGTAGAAGCACATAATCCTCCACCTAGGAGTGTTGTGAAATCTGCTATGATACTGTGTTGCAGAACAAAGTGACAGTTCTATGTGGGAAGTAATGGTAAAGGTAATGTAGAAGCACATAATCCTCCACCTAGGAGTGCTGTGAAATCTGCTATGATATTGTGTTGCAGAACAAAGTGACAGTTCTATGTGGGAAGTAATGGTAAAAGTAATGTAGAAGCAGATAATCCTCCACCTAGGAGTGTTGTGAAATCTGCAATGATATTGTGTTGCAGAACAAAGTGACAGTTCTATGTGGGAAGTAATGGTAAAAGTAATGTAGAAGCAGATAATCCTCCACCTAGGAGTGTTGTAAAATCTGCAATGATACTGTGTTGCAGAATAAAGTGACAGTTCTATGTGGGAAGTAATGGTAAAAGTAATGTAGAAGCAGATAATCCTCCACCTAGGAGTGTTGTGAAATCTGCTATGATACTGTGTTGCAGAACAAAGTGACAGTTCTATGTGGGAAGTAATGTAGAAACAGGTAATCCTCCACCTAGGAGCGTTGCGAAATCTGCTATGATACTGTGTTGCAGAGCAGGGTGACAGTTCTATGTGTGAAGTAATGGTAAAAGTAATGTAGAAGCAGATAATCCTCCACCTAGGAGTACTGCGAAATCTGCTATGATATTGTGTTGCAGAACAAAGTGACAGTTCTATGTGGGAAGTAATGGTAAAAGTAATGTAGAAGCAGATAATCCTCCACCTAGGACTGTTGTGAAATCTGCTATGATACTGTGTTGCAGAACAGGGTGACAGTTCTATGTGGGAAGTAATGGTAAAAGTAATGTAGAAGCAGATAATCCTCCACCTAGGAGTGTTGGGAAATCTGCTGTGATATCGTGTTGCAGAACAAAGTGACAGTTCTATGTGGGAAGTAATGGTAAAAGTAATGTAGAAGCAGATAATCCTCCACCTAGGAGTGTTGGGAAATCTGCTATGATATTGTGTTGCAGAACAAAGTGACAGTTCTATGTGGGAAGTAATGGTAAAAGTAATGTAGAAGCAGATAATCCTCCACCTAGGAGTGCTGTGAAATCTGCTATGATATTGTCTTGCAGAACAAAGGGGTTCAGAGTGACAGTTCTATGTGGGAAGTAATGGTAAAAGTAATGTAGAAGCAAATAATCCTCCACCTAGGAGTGTTGTGAAATCTGCTATGATATTGTGTTGCAGAACAAAGTGACAGTTCTATGTGGGAAGTAATGGTAAAAGTAATGTAGAAGCAGATAATCCTCCACCTAGGAGTGCTGTGAAATCTGCTATGATAGTGTTGCAGAACAAAGGGGTTCATAGTGACAGTTCTATGTGGGAAGTAATGGTAAAAGTAATGTAGAAGCAGATAATCCTCCACCTAGGAGTGTTGTGAAATCTGCTATGATATTGTGTTGCAGAACAAAGTGACAGTTCTATGTGGGAAGTAATGGTAAAGGTAATGTAGAAGCAGATAATCCTCCACCTAGGAGTGTTGAGAAATCTGCTATGATATTGTCTTGCAGAACAAAGGGGTTCAGAGTGACAGTTCTGTGTGGGAAGTAATGGTACAAGTAATGTAGAAGCAGATAATCCTCCACCTAGGAGTGCTGTGAAATCTGCTATGATATTGTGTTGCAGAACAAAGTGACAGTTCTGTGTGGGAAGTAATGGTACAAGTAATGTAGAAGCAGATAATCCTCCACCTAGGAGTGTTGTGAAATCTGCTATGATACTGTGTTGCAGAACAAAGTGACAGTTCTATGTGGGAAGTAATGGTAAAAGTAATGTAGAAGCAGATAATCCTCCACCTAGGAGTACTGTGAAATCTGCTATGATATTGTGTTGCAGAACAAAGTGACAGTTCTATGTGGGAAGTAATGGTAAAAGTAATGTAGAAGCAGATAATCCTCCACCTAGGAGTGTTGTGAAATCTGCAATGATATTGTGTTGCAGAACAAAGTGACAGTTCTATGTGGGAAGTAATGGTAAAAGTAATGTAGAAGCAGATAATCCTCCACCTAGGAGTGTTGTGAAATCTGCTATGATATTGTGTTGCAGAACAAAGTGACAGTTCTATGTGGGAAGTAATGGTAAAAGTAATGTAGAAGCAGATAATCCTCCACCTAGGAGTGTTGTGAAATCTGCTATGATACTGTGTTGCAGAACAAAGTGACAGTTCTATGTGGGAAGTAATGTAGAAACAGGTAATCCTCCACCTAGGAGCGTTGCGAAATCTGCTATGATACTGTGTTGCAGAGCAGGGTGACAGTTCTATGTGTGAAGTAATGGTAAAAGTAATGTAGAAGCAGATAATCCTCCACCTAGGAGTACTGCGAAATCTGCTATGATATTGTGTTGCAGAACAAAGTGACAGTTCTATGTGGGAAGTAATGGTAAAAGTAATGTAGAAGCAGATAATCCTCCACCTAGGACTGTTGTGAAATCTGCTATGATACTGTGTTGCAGAACAGGGTGACAGTTCTATGTGGGAAGTAATGGTAAAAGTAATGTAGAAGCAGATAATCCTCCACCTAGGAGTGTTGGGAAATCTGCTGTGATATCGTGTTGCAGAACAAAGTGACAGTTCTATGTGGGAAGTAATGGTAAAAGTAATGTAGAAGCAGATAATCCTCCACCTAGGAGTGTTGGGAAATCTGCTATGATATTGTGTTGCAGAACAAAGTGACAGTTCTATGTGGGAAGTAATGGTAAAAGTAATGTAGAAGCAGATAATCCTCCACCTAGGAGTGCTGTGAAATCTGCTATGATATTGTCTTGCAGAACAAAGGGGTTCAGAGTGACAGTTCTATGTGGGAAGTAATGGTAAAAGTAATGTAGAAGCAAATAATCCTCCACCTAGGAGTGTTGTGAAATCTGCTATGATATTGTGTTGCAGAACAAAGTGACAGTTCTATGTGGGAAGTAATGGTAAAAGTAATGTAGAAGCAGATAATCCTCCACCTAGGAGTGCTGTGAAATCTGCTATGATAGTGTTGCAGAACAAAGGGGTTCATAGTGACAGTTCTATGTGGGAAGTAATGGTAAAAGTAATGTAGAAGCAGATAATCCTCCACCTAGGAGTGTTGTGAAATCTGCTATGATATTGTGTTGCAGAACAAAGTGACAGTTCTATGTGGGAAGTAATGGTAAAGGTAATGTAGAAGCAGATAATCCTCCACCTAGGAGTGTTGAGAAATCTGCTATGATATTGTCTTGCAGAACAAAGGGGTTCAGAGTGACAGTTCTGTGTGGGAAGTAATGGTACAAGCAATGTAGAAGCAGATAATCCTCCACCTAGGAGTGCTGTGAAATCTGCTATGATATTGTGTTGCAGAACAAAGTGACAGTTCTGTGTGGGAAGTAATGGTACAAGTAATGTAGAAGCAGATAATCCTCCACCTAGGAGTGTTGTGAAATCTGCTATGATACTGTGTTGCAGAACAAAGTGACAGTTCTATGTGGGAAGTAATGGTAAAAGTAATGTAGAAGCAGATAATCCTCCACCTAGGAGTACTGTGAAATCTGCTATGATATTGTGTTGCAGAACAAAGTGACAGTTCTATGTGGGAAGTAATGGTAAAAGTAATGTAGAAGCAAATAATCCTCCACCTAGGAGTGTTGTGAAATCTGCTATGATACTGTGTTGCAGAACAAAGTGACAGTTCTATGTGGGAAGTAATGGTAAAAGTAATGTAGAAGCAGATAATCCTCCACCTAGGAGTACTGTGAAATCTGCTATGATATTGCGTTGCAGAACAAAGTGACAGTTCTATGTGGGAAGTAATGGTAAAAGTAATGTAGAAGCAGATAATCCTCCACCTAGGAGTGTTGTGAAATCTGCTATGATATTGTGTTGCAGAACAAAGTGACAGTTCTATGTGGGAAGTAATGGTAAAAGTAATGTAGAAGCAGATAATCCTCCACCTAGGAGTGTTGTGAAATCTGCAATGATATTGTGTTGCAGAACAAAGTGACAGTTCTATGTGGGAAGTAATGGTAAAAGTAATGTAGAAGCAGATAATCCTCCACCTAGGAGTGCTGTGAAATCTGCTATGATATTGTGTTGCAGAACAAAGTGACAGTTCTATGTGGGAAGTAATGGTAAAAGTAATGTAGAAGCAGATAATCCTCCACCTAGGAGTGCTGTGAAATCTGCTATGATATTGCGTTACAGAACAAAGGGGTTCAGAGTGACAGTTCTATGTGGGAAGTAATGGTAAAAGTAATGTAGAAGCAGATAATCCTCCACCTAGGAGTGCTGTGAAATCTGCTATGATATTGTGTTGCAGAACAAAGTGACAGTTCTATGTGGGAAGTAATGGTAAAAGTAATGTAGAAGCAGATAATCCTCCACCTAGGAGTGTTGTGAAATCTGCTATGATATTGTGTTGCAGAACAAAGTGACAGTTCTATGTGGGAAGTAATGGTAAAAGTAATGTAGAAGCTGATAATCCTCCACCTAGGAGTGTTGTGAAATCTGCTATGATATTGTGTTGCAGAACAGGGTGACAGTTCTATGTGGGAAGTAATGGTAAAAGTAATGTAGAAGCAGATAATCCTCCACCTAGGAGTGCTGTGAAATCTGCTATGATATTGTGTTGCAGAACAAAGTGACAGTTCTATGTGGGAAGTAATGGTAAAAGTAATGTAGAAGCAGATAATCCTCCACCTAGGAGTGCTGTGAAATCTGCTATGATATTGTGTTGCAGAACAAAGTGACAGTTCTATGTGGGAAGTAATGGTAAAAGTAATGTAGAAGCAGATAATCCTCCACCTAGGAGTGCTGTGAAATCTGCTATGATATTGTGTTGCAGAACAAAGTGACAGTTCTATGTGGGAAGTAATGGTAAAAGTAATGTAGAAGCAGATAATCCTCCACCTAGGAGTGCTGTGAAATCTGCTATGATATTGTGTTGCAGAACAAAGTGACAGTTCTATGTGGGAAGTAATGGTAAAAGTAATGTAGAAGCAGATAATCCTCCACCTAGGAGTGCTGTGAAATCTGCTATGATATTGTGTTGCAGAACAAAGTGACAGTTCTATGTGGGAAGTAATGGTAAAAGTAATGTAGAAGCAGATAATCCTCCACCTAGGAGTGTTGTGAAATCTGCTATGATATTGCGTTGCAGAACAAAGGGGTTCAGAGTGACAGTTCTATGTGGGAAGTAATGGTAACAGTAATGTAGAAGCAGATAATCCTCCACCTAGGAGTGCTGTGAAATCTGCTATGATATTGTGTTGCAGAACAAAGTGACAGTTCTATGTGGGAAGTAATGGTAACAGTAATGTAGAAGCAGATAATCCTCCACCTAGGAGTGCTGTTAAATCTGCTATGATATTGTGTTGCAGAACAAAGTGACAGTTCTATGTGGGAAGTAATGGTAAAAGTAATGCAGAAGCAGATAATCCTCCACCTAGGAGTGTTGTGAAATCTGCTATGATACTGTGTTGCAGAACAAAGTGACAGTTCTATGTGGGAAGTAATGGTAAAAGTAATGCAGAAGCAGATAATCCTCCACCTAGGAGTGTTGTGAAATCTGCTATGATATTGTGTTGCAGAACAAGGTGACAGTTCTATGTGGGAAGTAATGGTAAAAGTAATGTAGAAGCAGATAATCCTCCACCTAGGAGTGTTGTGAAATCTGCTATGATATTGTGTTGCAGAACAAGGTGACAGTTCTATGTGGGAAGTAATGGTACAAGTAATGTAGAAGCAGATAATCCTCCACCTAGGAGTGCCGTGAAATCTGCTATGATATTGTGTTGCAGAACAAGGTGACAGTTCTATGTGGGAAGTAATGGTAAAAGTAATGTAGAAGCAGATAATCCTCCACCTAGGAGTGTTGTGAAATCTGCTATGATATTGTGTTGCAGAACAAGGTGACAGTTCTATGTGGGAAGTAATGGTAAAAGTAATGCAGAAGCAGATAATCCTCCACCTAGGAGTGTTGTGAAATCTGCTATGATATTGTGTTGCAGAACAAGGTGACAGTTCTATGTGGGAAGTAATGGTAAAAGTAATGTAGAAGCAGATAATCCTCCACCTAGGAGTGTTGTGAAATCTGCTATGATATTGTGTTGCAGAACAAGGTGACAGTTCTATGTGGAAAGTAATGGTAAAAGTAATGTAGAAGCAGATAATCCTCCATCTAGGAGTGCTGTGAAATCTGCTATGATATTGTGTTGCAGAACAAAGTGACAGTTCTATGTGGGAAGTAATGTTAAAAGTAATGTAGCAGCAGATAATCCTCCACCTAGGAGTGTTGTGAAATCTGCTATGGTATTGTGTTGCAGAACAAAGTGACAGTTCTATGTGGGAAGTAATGGTAAAAGTAATGTAGAAGCAGATAATCCTTCCACCTAGGAGTGTTGTGAAATCTGCTATGATATTGTGTTGCAGAACAAAGGGGTTCAGAGTGACAGTTCTATGTGGGAAGTAATGGTAAAAGTAATGTAGAAGCAGATAATCCTCCACCTAGGAGTGCCGTGAAATTTGCTATGATATTGTGTTGCAGAACAAAGTGACAGTTCTATGTGGGAAGTAATGGTAAAAGTAATGTAGAAGCAGATAATCCTTCCACCTAGGAGTGTTGTGAAATCTGCTATGATATTGTGTTGCAGAACAAAGGGGTTCAGAGTGACAGTTCTATGTGGGAAGTAATGGTAAAAGTAATGTAGAAGCAGATAATCCTCCACCTAGGAGTGCCGTGAAATTTGCTATGATATTGTGTTGCAGAACAAAGTGACAGTTCTATGTGGGAAGTAATGGTAAAAGTAATGTAGAAGCAGATAATCCTTCCACCTAGGAGTGTTGTGAAATCTGCTATGATATTGTGTTGCAGAACAAAGGGGTTCAGAGTGACAGTTCTATGTGGGAAGTAATGGTAAAAGTAATGTAGAAGCAGATAATCCTCCACCTAGGAGTTTTGTGAAATCTGCTATGATACTGTGTTGCAGAACAAAGTGACAGTTCTATGTGGGAAGTAATGGTAAAAGTAATGTTGAAGCAGATAATCCTCCACCTAGGAGTGTTGTGAAATCTGCTATGATACTGTGTTGCAGAACAAAGTGACAGTTCTATGTGGGAAGTAATGGTAAAAGTAATGTTGAAGCAGATAATCCTCCACCTAGGAGTTTTGTGAAATCTGCTATGATACTGTGTTGCAGAACAAAGTGACAGTTCTATGTGGGAAGTAATGGTAAAAGTAATGTTGAAGCAGATAATCCTCCACCTAGGAGTGTTGTGAAATCTGCTATGATACTGTGTTGCAGAACAAAGTGACAGTTCTATGTGGGAAGTAATGGTAAAAGTAATGTTGAAGCAGATAATCCTCCACCTAGGAGTGTTGTGAAATCTGCTATGATACTGTGTTGCAGAACAAAGGGGTTCAGAGTGACAGTTCTATGTGTAAAACAGATCTTTATAGAACGATTGAAACAAACAAACGTAAACCATAAACGAAGTAACTCTGTTACACGATCTGTTTTCTGTCACCATGAAATGGCGGTTTTACGGTCCTCATCTCTTCAACTTAGCGTTCATATTAATTTTCTACGTTATGCTAAACATATAATTATATTTGAAATAGGATTTCGTAATAGGACAATAACCGTTTAAAATAATTAGAAGGCAACAAAAAACAGGAAAACAATGTTTATGTACTGCGATGAGAGTAAATACACAGCTTTTATTATGCAAAAGTTTAGTTACATAAATGTTTGTCAAATAAAACGTGACGCTGACTATACCTGTTGTATTATATTAACCATGTGACAAATTATAGTGCGCGTAAACAGGTTTGCAACATACAAAATGCTGTGTGTTGTATGTATAGAATATATAGTACAGGCAGGGCTGAGTTTGGGTAAGATTTACTTAATGTGAGCTTTCCAGTCCAAATAAAACCTTGTTTCCCTATGCAGATATATGGTGGATGCTGTGAGGCAGTTCTACAAGGTGAACAAAGAAGTTAGCCTTATTCGTGTTGTGCTAAATGGTGAGTAGAATATACAATATACGTGTTCGTGACATGCCCGGGCACATTGCATCGAGTTGACGTACTATCTTTCACAAAAGTAAATAGCCATCTTCGGTGAGACGTACCCGAAGGGTCACGTAATTCCTAGGCGTGCTTGCATAGGTGGTATGAGAGTTAGTCATGTGCTTCCCTTGCCGCTCGGAGGACATGGCAGCCATGTCACCTCGCAACTCAGGGCACCTCGCAGTTTGGGAAAGCAATATTTCAGCAATTCTTCTACATTAACGGGCAAACATTGCAGATTCAACTTCAGTGCACCTGCACCTGCAGAACATATGTTCTTATGGTGTTTCTATTAAGTTGTGGACTAGAACTAAAATGATTCCAGTGTTGGTTCTGAACTTACAAAACGTGAGGAGGCCATATCCGTGTATTTACAATAGCTGTGTTGGCTAAGGCGTGTTCTTTTTAAATGTGCAGTGTGGTTCGATTCCCACTTAACATAATTCTTTTTATTTCCCTTTTTCTTTTTTCTTTCTTAACGGGAACATTTTATTTATATAACTTGAGCGAAATATAAAACAAACTAGTGGAAACTATTTCTAATAAAGCTCCTCCTTTAGGTATTTTTATTCCGCGTGCCGTTGTAACATTTCCGGCCGTCTTATGAGTGCTGCAGTGTGATGGAAATGTTACAACTGAATGCTTCCTAAGATATCAATTGCTGAAAATGAAGCAGGGAACACGTCTACCTCAATTGTTAAACATTCCCCTTAAAACATTGACATTCAAAAGCATCTCTATGAATTTCGTAGGCTATTACCATATTAAAATGTATAAGCGTGTAATAGCGTAAATTACCAGATCTGGGTGCCAGTGAATATGATACATTAAACAGAACAGAATGCAGTTTTTTGAAGCAACCTTTGCACCCAGCAAGGTTGTCATGTCGTTATTTCCAGGCAGACACAACGTTGCCATGTCCCCATTAACTCAGTTTGTAGCAGTGTGCCTTCATCTGATTTTCCGTTCCTGATAAAAAGCTGTAGGGAACTAAATACGTTTGTTAACCTTGTATTACAGAAAATAAACATGCGAAAGACGAGGCTCGAACCCCCGCCAGCTAGCAGTTTTGAATTTCACAGTCAACGACGAAGCGCTCTTGGCTATTCGTCAGCTGAACCTTCGCCCTGTATCATATGATATTAAGCTACCTTAGCACTTGTCACTACCTTAGCAGCTAATTTCACTGTTCGTGTGCACCTTTAGAAATGGTTTAAAAATTTGCGTTCCTTTTTCTAAGTATTCGCTTACATTTATTTAGTAGAATAAGGAAAGGGAATATTTCTATAACAAGCACGAGTATCGCAGTGTTTAGTGTCGAGTTTAAGTTAGTTTAGTTTATTTTTATTAATGACAGACAAATGAGATTGAAATCACTAATATCAATAATTAATTTTTATTTATTACCTACTCAGAATATACGCCTATCTTCAAGAACAGTAACGTCTTTAAGACGTTACCTGTCTTGGAGAACCCTTTTAAAAAGCATCACTTTTGAAACATTTTTTTAATATTTCTAGCACTTAAAAGTGCTTTTAATGTAAGAGCCTCTTTTTTATCTGTGCAAATAAAGTGATTATCACAGCACATTTTAATTCCTTAAATCGGTTTTGGTTATCTGCGTTTTGTAGTGTAATAGGTGCAATTAACTCTAGCCCAGTGAACTGGCATGATGCAGTATGATATGAATGCCAACTCCCTTCATTCTTCACGCGAATGCTGTCGCACATATTTTGTCCAATCCTTCACAATGTATTCGACGAACGAATAGTTGATATGCTTTTGATCTACAGAGAAGCAAGAGCCAGTGTACAAGCAGCTCACTTCCATAGCATAAGAGATATCCTCATATAGAATACAAGCGGAAATAAAATAATCACCAAATCAAAATAATAACTATTAGCAAATAATTGTTCAGCCAATGTTATTTGTGAATATTACACGGTAAAAAAAGTACACGCCCTGGCTTAGCTCCTCTCCCCACCTTCGGACTTGTACCATCCCATGAGGGGGGGGGGGAGGGAACCAATGGCTCGCCTTCCAATCCGGGGGACGAGATTTCCAGAGCACATGGTTCCACCTGCCGCGACGCTCGCCGACGCTTCTAACCCTGAAAGAAACCCAACGGTATGAAGGGTGAAATAAAATGACTAATGTAAGGAAATGGAGGAACAGGGAATTCGGAGGATATGAAATTCCTTCCTAGCATTCGCCTGGCGACCCAGGGAAACCTCCGAAAAAATCCATGGCTCAGGAAGATCGGCCACGGGGATCGAACACGCGACCTCCCGAATGCGGGGCACAGACGTTACCATAAGTACACATTAAGGTTCAGTTAAAGCAGATGAAAATAAACAATAAACGCAATTATGATAAACCATTAACTCCTATTGTACAAGTCGCTTCAATTATAACTCATTAGTAAGCTGCATTTCCATGCAAATTTTCAATTGCTGTCTTCTCTATAAATAGCTGAAAGCGTATTGCTACGACGTTTTATTACGGCTATCAGCTGGCACAAGTAGCCATGTTGTTCCATTTCCGGGAACTATCTTGCAGCATCCTCAATGGCTTCTAGGAACTCTGTTGGAAATGCTGCAGATCACCTTGAGATCACATCTCAACGAATATTAATCATAATAAACTGAAAGAATATGTCGAAATGCTGAATGGATGTTTCTAAAGCAAGGAGCGAAGACTCTACGTTCCGAGAAAGAAATTATATTTGTGTGCATGGTGTGAAGGTTAAATACCTAGGAAATACCAAATGAAGCGATCGATTGATCACTCTTGCGCGACCGACTGTGGTGCAAGCTTACCTTTCTCTCTCCACCAAGTAGTAGGGCCTCCTAGACCCATTACTCCTTTACTACTTGGGTCTATCTTACCCAATCACTTTCATGTGGTGAAAGTTATTGAGGGAATTGGACACTTAAAATCTAATTTTCCCCACTTTTATTTGCTGATAGTGGTGTGAAATATCCTAATGAAGTGTTATCCCAGATGTTCGTTTAACCTTTTTGCTCCCTAAGTCTGCAGGACCGTGTTCCACAAAATATCCAAACACACTAAATTACTGCAAACTCTGTTCCAAGATATCCAAGTTCTGTTCCTTTCGCATAAGGGAAAAGTGTACCTTCATGATACTAGCTTATTTAATGTTTATCGGCAAGTTTCACAGCAGCAAATGTGTGACAATCAAGCTCCGGATGTTTATCACCTAAAAATATTGGAAATACGCAAGCATTTATGACCGAAAAAATATGACGATAAATATGAGTTTTGGCCATATGTTCGAAATCTTCAACATCTTAATCAAGTTTGAATTAACATTATATTGAAAATTTAATTTAAAAATCTGATGCTTTGCACTCACATGACTTTCTCTACTGTTGTACTAACCATTCTTGCAAACTCTCATTTTTGTATCTTCTTCGCGTTAGTTCAGATAAACATTTGCAGACATTATCTTATTGCTTACTTCCTTTGCTTATTTCCTTGTAGGTACAAGGGGAATATGAGAATACAGTAGGCTTTGAGCGATAGTCAAATCCTTTATAGCTTTCAAATTCCCTTCTGTTTGCACGGTTAACGTATAAGAAAAATAATAATGGTGCTCCATTTGACAGAATTGTAACTTCTCCAAAACGCACACCAATAACAAGGAATATCTCCGAAATGGTTCAGTTTACAAAAAAAAAAAAAAAAAAAAAAAAAAAAAAAAAAAAAAAAAAAAAAAAATTTGGACATAAATTGTGTGTTTTAGCAAGATCTACATTTTTGTATACTTAGATATGGTCTATTTCTTACGGGTTACCAGTAATGCTAAAGTCATTTAGAGTAAACAGGACTGCATAGGCTATAGCCAGAAAATTCAAAATATACATTTCCTTTGCCATAAAAATATCTCAAACATGTGACATTTTAATAAAAATCGTTACAGCCATTTTCAAGAAAGTCAAAATTGTCGAACAATTTTCCATGTAAAGGTAGTTTATGGTGGAACGATTTTCTTCAAAATCTTCGTGTCGCATCCTTGAATACCAACTTTGGTTTTTAACCTACCTTTCGTTTTTGAGTTATGCTGTTCACAGACTGACATAAACACACACACACACACACACGCGCGCGCGCGCACGCACACGGACCTTTTTCTAAATATGCCTTTTTTTGGATTCAGGGGGCCTCAAAACATACATTCCCGGTGAAATCTCGACATCGAATTTTTGGGTGCAATACAATACTTCCTCTACTATACGTAGTAGACAAAGTAAAAATGGCACAAAACGTTAAAAATCCCCAAAATATGACTATATGAACCATCAGAGTTGCACAGTTTTAATCACTATAGATAAAATCATGCTTCGCTTATATTTGCCACGGAAAAAAGCACAAGGAAAATGTATGACATTTCATAAACATCCGGGTCCTGCTGATAATAATTAACCTGGGGCCTTCACGTCAAAGCAAGGCCTATATTGTATTATTTGTTGTTACCAATTTTGTTTATCTTCGGGCAAGAAGAGTTCTAAGAAGAGAGGGAAAGCTTTGTGTGGTAAATGTGTAATTATCGCCCTGTCATTAACAGAGGATCCGTATTCACATGCATGACCTGTGGGACAACTTCTAATAGCAAACCCATGAAAATATATAGCTTCAATGGAAGTGGCTACTACTTCATCATTTTAATTTCGTGTCATCAAACGTATCTTGTTACTTTAACTATTTTCTGTGCAATTATAAAATATTTTGCATGTTTTAGTAACTTCGAAGTGCATTACGTGCTTCTATATGTAAGTTTTACATTTTTACATTCTCTACTATGTTTAGTAAAGTAGAGGAAGTATTGTATTTAAAAAAAAAAAAAAAAAAAAAAAAAAAAAAAAAGTTTTGAGGCCCACTGAATTAAAAAAAAAAAGGGATTTTAGTAAAAGATCCATATACGCGCACGCGCGCGCGTGTGTGTGTGTCAGTCTGTGGACAGCACAACTCAAAAACGAAAAGTAGGTTAAAAACCAAAGTTGGTATTTAAGTTTAATGTCTTTCAAGGATGTGACATGAAGATTTTGAAGGAAATTCCTTCACTCTAAACTACCCTTTACATGGAAAATTTTGATCTTCTTGAAAATGGTTCTAACGATTTTGATTAAAATGACATATGTTTGAGATATTTTTATGACAATTGAAATGTATATCTTGATTTTCCTGGCTATTGCCCAAGTAGACCTGTTTACTCTGGATGACTTTTCCATAACTGGTAAACCGTAAGAGATAGACCAAATCTAATTATACAAAAATGTAGATCTTGCTAAAGCACAATTTATAACTGAATAGCTTTGTTTGTAGAGTGAACCATTTCAGAGATGTTGTGTCATGTATATGTTCAAGTAGATGCGCCTGGCCCGAGGTTTAATAACAAAAGGGGTGCATTTGCAGTTAAATTGATGTGTGCTTGTATGTTATGTTTTAAATAGATTGAAGACCTGGTATGTCGTCATACTTTGGTACTTTGATTGGGAAGTGCTAAATCTGACTGCAAACTTGGGAATGACAGGAAAATCATTGAATTGTATAATTTGTGTGACTTATGGTGCCTCTATCTATTTCATAGAAATGTATATGTCTATTTTGGTGACACGAACATTATTCAATTGTGTAACTTGTGTTACTTGTGGTGCCTGAAGAGGCGAGCTAACTATTTGATTGAAACTCATGCCTATTTTGTAACCAAGAACACCCTAATTAAATTCTTTAAGATTATTTGTTGTTATCTTTCAAAGTGTGGTAACTTTGTATCATTTAGCTAATTAAACTCAGTTGTTAGACGTCTTCTTTTTACTTAGAGAAAAAGGGGGGGGGGTGACGCAATCCTATCTCAGAATTGGTCCTGCCGATTATCCCGGTATTAGGGTCCTCGTCCTTTGTCCTTTTGACAATTGCACCACCCCCACGGTGCACAACTGCCATCTATTGTCTGCGTGGTGTACCAGCATCAGTTCATCGTCCTAAGGGAGGACGTGCCCGGAGATGGAGATGTATTTGTTAAACAACGCAATTGTGAATAATTTACGAACGTCCGTTGTACATAATGCAACAAACATAAGTTTCTATAGTATCGTATTAAAGCTTTTATCCGTGCTTCAATTTGCATTAGTACCCCAGGGGAAAAATGGAACTTTATTACAGATTTTCATAACGTCTTTTATCATTTAGTTGCACAGAAAGGGGTGAGGGTGAAGGAGTGAGAAAGGCAGAAATTACAAACTCCCCTATTAACCAGGCGAGCCAACTTATGGGCTCTGCTAGAACGTTTTGTGCTTTTTTCGACTAGAACTTGGAAATGCTGGGCAATATCTGTGATACTCTCGCGTGAATGATATTCTGGAAGTGTGGTCCATTGTACAATGTTTATTTACTTCCGTGTTCGTTACGATCCCATTTCATCATCATGCTTCGCATTGATAAGGAGCTCATAATTAAGGTGTGCATCTCATGCCAATTTAGGTTTTGGAAGGCCGCCTTCCTTATTTCGCAAGGTGTTTTGCATACCACACTTGTAATTCCTTTGTTTACAAAATTATGGACATCAGGGTGGCCAACATTTAAAAGTAAAATTACTGTACCGGCCACTCAAAATTATAGATTTGGATTCAAAATTATCGTACATCATAAAGCAAACGCTACAACAATAGAAATATCAGTATAATACTTATGAAAATATAAGAGTAATGATGTTTATTATATCCACTTACAAGACTGATGACCTCAACAAATATTACAACTTTAGCACTTATGTTTCTCGCACTATTCAACTGAAAGTTCAGCTTCTTCAACCGTTGCAGCATTGCAAAAATTTGTTGTTGAGATAAACCTTAACATCTTCTCGGTGACTTGCAAATTTTAAGATCTACCACGTTCTTTCATAAGTTGAGACGACAAAATGAGTTCATTTACCGTATCTAGTGCCAATCTGTTTCTAACTTTGGTTTTTATTAAACACAGTTTAGAAAGAAAGAAAGAAAAAAAAATACCTCTTTCACAAGAAGTGCTTCTGTAGGGCAAGGAAACCTCTGATAATGCAAAGGCCGCTAGTTCTTTGAAATCAGTATTTGCACCAAGGTGACATATGTTTAACAGCACTCCAGAAACTGTCAGGTTCAGGCATGTTCTTTATTTCACACAGAATATCAGTATTCCGAGTTTTCTACATTGATCGTCAATTTTCTGAACAGTGCCTTCTTCATTGAGATTATCAGACCTGGGCACACTGGCAATAAGAGGATAAAGGACAGCAGGCTTAGTAGCTATGGGGTGGAGACAGACAATGAGGACAAAAGTAGTGTTATTTGTAATTAGTTTCACTTCGCTGGAGTGACAAACCAGTGAAAATGATATTTCGCCGATATCGAACTATCATACATTCAAATTACCGTACACCCCCATAATTATCGTACGGGTTGACAACCATCGTACAAACATTCAAATTATCGTATGCCCCCATAATTATCGTACGGGTTGACAACCATCGTACAAACATTCAAATTATCGTATGCCCCCATAATTATCGTACGAGTTGGCAACCCTGATGGACATACACAGCCGCTATTGAACCAATACAGATAGTTTTGCCATTTCTCTTATAGTGGTGATACTGCATGCTAATTGTTCTATGAACTGAAGGTAACAAAGTGCTGTTAATCTAGACTCATATTCAGCTTCTCAACTCATGACATTTTAAAGAGTCTCAGCTAATTCCTTCTTGAGAGTACCACAGGTGGATGACAAGTTTTGTTAAATTTGGGTGAGGACAATCCGAGAAAACACATAATCAACTTTATAAATTACGGATATTAAAATGTGTGTGCAATAATGTACCTTTTCTGATAAAGCAGTGCAAGGACATAGGTGAATTCCTTTTAACATATCCTAGTACTTTCTTTAGTTTTGATGACTAGGTTTGTAACAGAAAAGAATTCCATTGTATTTTACTAATATTTTTACTGAAACATCACTGATACTGCACAAGTATAAATGGAATATTGAAAGAAGTTGAATAACATTGTGTCATGTGTTGGGTGTGTGTGAAAATGGCATTATGATTGATTAACCTAATCCTGAGAAAAAGGTGCATTTGCTTCAGAAAAATCAGTTTGCTGGTAATTGCTAAACAAAGTTACAACCGTTTCCTGTTTGTTGTTAATCTATTCTACGAGGGTTGCCCAATAAATAATGCCTCATGCTTTTTTCTCCAAAGGCAATTTATTCCAAAAAATTTAACTTTACATATATGAAAGAATAACGTTTTGTCTGGTCACTGTAGTTTTCTACATAATCACCTTCAAGTTCCACAGCCTTTCTCCAGCGAGACACGAGGGCATGTGTTCCCTGTTGGCAAAGATCTTTACTCTGTCTGGGGAGTCAGCTTTTCACTGCGTGAATCACCTCTTCGTCGCCTTCGAAATGTCTTCCACGAATGGCATTCTTCAGTGTCCCAAACAAGTGGGAATGTGAGGGAGCCAAATCGGGACTATACGGTGGATGGGGTAACACTGTCCAACCCTGTTTGGCTCAAAGTGTGTGCAAGATGTTTCATCCCTGTCACAATCTGGAACAAGAAGATATCCCCGTCAGCTTCAGGGACACTGGGAGTGAAATTTGAAAGTTCCACATTTCTTGATGGATTTTTATGAAATTTTTACTGTGTTTGTATTTATATGAGAATATGATGTACACGAAATTTCATTAAAATTGGATAATTCGTTTAGGATATATACATTATTTTATGAATTTAATAGGCACATTTTCAAAATGTAGCTCGCGCCTATTGACTTTTCAAAATTCATTTATATTGGCAGAACTGGTGCTCTAAAACATGGGTAACAATTGTATGAAGAGATATTTCAAATACGTTTGCTGATTATGCTATACATATTTTTTTAATAATAAAGAAAATTTAATCTTAAAAAATATTGATTTTTTCATACAAAAAAAATGTTTTTGGAATTCATGTTAATGATAACATCAATATTGAATCATAGTTTTGTTTAGCTGCTATTTATGAATACTTTTGGAAATGTTCATTGAATTTGAAGCAAAACTCAGCCGCGACCTTCTTTTGGAATGTGCAGAAATGTAGTTTTGAGAAAAACAGGCTTTTATATAGGAACATGCTGTGTACTTTAAGGGAAGAGCGCTATTTGAAAGGGCCGTAATGGCCATATGGAGTGGGGGATATGAAAAATGTTAGCTGATCCAAATGAACCGGTGTTCCAGGAACATTTTAAGGTAAAAAAACAATTTTCGACTTTTTGGCAATTTTGAGCAAAATCTCACTCCCAGTGTCTCTTCAGTGTTGCAACAAATCGGAAGCAATGTCTTTTCTTTGGGATTTGTGATCGACAGTAAGACACCAAGGAACCCATCTTGCACACACTTTGAGCCAAACAGGGTTGGACAGTGTTACCCCATCCACCCTATAGTCCAGATTTGCCTCCCTCACATTTCCACTTGTTTGGGAATTAAAGGTTCTTAAAAATGGAATGGGGGAGAGTGAGAGAAATACATGGAAGTATGCAATAAAGAGGCCAGAATGGGGTTTGCATAGGCTAGGATGGGGGTAATGAACCTAAGAGGGGTGATACCAATAAAAAGGGTAAGAGATCCAAAAATTGCAATAGACTGTATCATAATTGGCACTATATTTTGGATTGTAATGTTACGGATAAAGGAAGAGAGAACCTAGTGCCCAAAAATGGAATTCTCTCCCACTAGACTTAAAAGTTAGGAAAATTTTTAACTCAAAATCAGAGGAATACAATGAGAAAGCAGGGCAGCATTTAGGAAAAATGAAGATGAAATGGTTAGAAGATCAATGAGGAATAGGGAAAATGGTGAAGTATAAAGTGGTAAAAGTAATTAGTGACCGTAATAAACTTCCCCATTACATATAAAACAAAATGTTAAATATAAGGGGAAGTTATAGATATAAGTAACTCCAAGAGGCAGGAATGTATTACATAAGATATATTTGTTCCTTGCTTTGTTTTGTTTAGTAATTTTATTTTTGTTTTCAGTAGGTTAAATTGTATTGTTTATGAGCTCAAATGAATTATCCTTAGGACCCCCTATTAACAGTTATTACTTGTCATTAAAGAACTATATAATTTCCTAGCTTTTATGCAATTATTTATAAATTTGTTCACTGCAGTTGCATTATGCAGAACACACGTGTAGGTCTCCTAAAGGTTTACTTTGCTTGTGTTTTTTTTCCAAGCATTCAGTAATGCGCTGAACTTGAACTTTGATGTTTAGTTATTTATCATGGAAGCGCCATTAACAGTTATTATTATATATCAGATGAATAAACATGTTTACACACCTTTTGTGTGTTTAATAGTTAAACGTGGTGAAAATTGCACGG
Source organism: Tenodera sinensis (assembly GCA_030765045.1). Classification (NCBI taxonomy): domain Eukaryota; kingdom Metazoa; phylum Arthropoda; class Insecta; order Mantodea; family Mantidae; genus Tenodera; species Tenodera sinensis. Next base: position 15,647,294 of record CM060964.1, on the reverse strand, counting down.
CAAGCATTCAAGAAACGTGGTAACAGCGTTTAAGGTGCGATCACGTGCTCCTGGTTGTCTTTTTACTTTCTCTTCTGCGTATAGTAAGTAGAGGAAGTACTGTATCCCACCCAAAAATTCCATGTCGAGATTTCACCGAGGCCCCCTGAATCCAAGAAAAGCATTTTTAGAAAAAGGTCCGTGTGTGTCTATGTATCAGTCTGTGGACAGCATAACTAAAAAACCAAAAATCGGTTAAAAACCAAAGATGGTATTTAAGTTTAATGTCTTTCAAGGATGGGACACGAAGATTTTGAAGAAAATCCCTCCACCCTAAACTACCCTTTACATGGAACATTTTTCGAAAATTTTGAATTTCCTGTTTACTTTCGATCACTTTTGCATAACTCGTAAACCGTAAGAGATAGACCGAGTCTTACTAAACAAAATATGTAGCTCATGCTAAAACACAATTTACGTTCCAATAATTTTTTTGGTAGAGTGAACCATTTCGAGATATTCCTTGTTATTTGTGTGAGTTTTGGAAAACTTTCGTCAAAGGCAACATCGTTGTTCATTTTTTTATATGTTAACCGTGCAAAGAGAACGGAATCTCAAAGCTTTAAAAGATTTGACTATCGCTCAAAGCCCACAGCATTCCCATATTCCCCTTGTACCTGCAAGGTAGGTAATATGCAATAAGAAAATTTCTGCAAATGTTTATCTTAACTAACAGGAAGAAGATGTAGGAATAAGACTTTGTATAAATGGTTAGTGCAAGAGTAGAGTAAGTCATGTGAGTGCAACACATCACATTTTTTAAGGGACACTGGGAGTGAAATTTTGGTCAAAATTGTCAAAAAGTCGAAAATTGTTTTTTTACCTTAAAATGTTCCTGGAACACCTGTGCATTTGGATCAGCTAACATTTTTCATATCCCCCACTCCATGTGGTCATTACAGCCCTTTCAAATAGTGCTCTTCCCTTAACGTACACAGGATGCTCCTATATAAAAGCCTGTTTTTCTCAAAACTACATTTCTGCATATTCCAAAAGAAGGTCGCTCCTGAGTTTTGCTTCAAGTTCAATGAAAATTTCAAAAAGTATTAATAAATAGCAGTTAAACAAAACTATGATTCAATATTGATGTTATTAACATGAATTCCAAAAACATTTTTTTTGTATGAAAAAAATCAATAATTTTTAAGATTAAATTTTCTTTGTTATCAAAAAAATATGTACAGTATAATCAGCAAACGTATTTGAAATATCTCTTCATACAATTGTTACCCATGTTTTAGAGTATCAGTTCTGACAATATAAATGAATTTTGAAAAGTCAATAGACGCGAGTCACATTTTGAAAATGTGCCTATTAAATTCATAAAATCATTTATATATTATAAACTAATTATCCAATTTTAATGAACTTTGGTGTACCTCGTATTCTCATATAAATACAAGCACAGTAAAAATTTCAGAAAAATCTATCAACAAATGTGGAACTTTCAAATTTCACTCCCAGTGTCCCTTAAACTTGTCACTTCTTCAGGAAGACAACACAATATTATTCTATCGTCCCTTTGAGCTGATATCATAAGCTTATTGTATCCCTATCCATGTTCACCAGAGTTAATATAGACGAGGCACGTTTAACGTTTACGTGGTCTCTGTGTTTCCTTCGAACCCGTGGCAAAAGACAAAAAACTCTTTGTTAACGGACGCGCTCTAGTAACTTGGCGTCCCTTCTGTAATCAGTAATACGGTCTATTTTTGTAAAGCACTCGGCGCCAATGTACATCGTTCCTCAATTGTTTAACAAATTTAATTCCCTGTTTCCTCGTCAAGGAAGAGTAGCTAGCTATTGATTATCCTTTAAATTACTTCGAGCTCACTGCGTATCATAGGAAACGCTTTTTGTTAGTAGAGCGTCATAAACAGGGCCCGGATGGTTATGACCCACAAATGTTAGAAATATGCAAGCACCTATAACCGAAAAGAATTAGAAAATATGACGATAAATATGAGCTACATTTTTTTTTGTCTGTGCATTCTTTCTCTCTTTACCTGATTATCCTCCCCTTATGTAGGACTTACAAGCCTGTGTCTAGGGTCAGACGCCTGTCGGGGAGCCCAGGAACCTATGTACCAGACAGAGTGAACATCTGGAAGTATGAGAGTGAGGACTTAGAAGCCAGTGCCTAGGGTCAGACGCCTGTCGGGGAGCCCAGGAACCTATGTACCAGACAGAGTGAACATCTGGAAGTATGAGAGTGAGGACTTAGAAGCCAGTGCCTAGGGTCAGACGCCTGTCGGGGAGCCCAGGAACCTATGTACCAGACAGAGTGAACATCTGCAAGTATGAGAGTGAGGACTTACAAGCCTGTGTCTAGGGTCAGACGCCTGTCGGGGAGCCCAGGAACCTATGTACCAGACAGAGTGAACATCTGGAAGTATGAGAGTGAGGACTTAGAAGCCAGTGCCTAGGGTCAGACGCCTGTCGGGGAGCCCAGGAACCTATGTACCAGACAGAGTGAACACCTGCAAGTATGTGAGTGAGGACTTACAAGCCAGTGCCTAGGGCCAGACGCCTGTCGGGGAGCACAGGAACCTATGGACCAGACAGAGTGAACACCTGCAAGTATGTGAGTGAGGACTTACAAGCCAGTGCCTAGGGCCAGACGCCTGTCGGGGAGCACAGGAACCTATGGACCAGGCAGAGTGAACACCAGCAAGTATGAGAGTGAGGACTTACAAGCCAGTGCCTAGGGCCAGACGCCTGTCGGGGAGCACAGGAACCTATGGACCAGGCAGAGTGAACACCTGCAAGTATGAGAGTGAGGACTTACAAGCCAGTGCCTAGGGCCAGACGCCTGTCGGGGAGCACAGGAACCTATGGACCAGGCAGAGTGAACATCTGCAAGTATGAGAGTGAGGACTTACAAGCCAGTGCCTAGGGCCAGACGCCTGTCGGGGAGCACAGGAACCTATGGACCAGGCAGAGTGAACACCTGCAAGTATGAGAGTGAGGACTTACAAGCCAGTGCCTAGGGTCAGACACCTGTCGGGGAGCACAGGAACCTATGGACCAGGCAGAGTGAACATCTGCAAGTATGAGAGTGAGGACTTACAAGCCAGTGCCTAGGGTCAGACGCCTGTCGGGGAGCACAGGAACCTATGGACCAGGCAGAGTGAACACCTGCAAGTATGAGAGTGAGGACTTACAAGCCAGTGCCTAGGGCCAGACGCCTGTCGGGGAGCACAGGAACCTATGGACCAGGCAGAGTGAACACCTGCAAGTATGAGAGTGAGGACTTACAAGCCAGTGCCTAGGGCCAGACGCCTGTCGGGGAGCACAGGAACCTATGGACCAGGCAGAGTGAACACCTGCAAGTATGTGAGTAAGGACTTACAAGCCTGTGCTTAGGGCCTGACGCCTGTCGGGGAGCACAGGAACCTATGGACCAGACAGAGTGAACACCTGCAAGTATGAGAGTGAGGACTTACAAGCCAGTGCCTAGGGTCAGACGTCTGTCGGGGAGCACAGGAACCTATGGACCAGACAGAGTGAACACCTGCAAGTATGAATGTGAGGACTTACAAGCCAGTGTCTAGGGTCAGACGCCTGTCGGGGAGCACAGGAACCTATGTACCAGACAGAGTGAACATCTGGAAGTATAAGAGTGAGGACTTACAAGCCAGTGTCTAGGGTCAGACGCCTGTTGGGGAGCACAGGAACCTATGTACCAGACAGAATGAACACCTGCAAGTATGAGAGTGAGGACTTACAAGCTAGTGCCTAGGGTCAGAAGTTTGTCTGGGAGCACAGGAACCTATGTATTAGACAGAGTGAACGTGTGGAAGTATACGAGTGAGGACTTACAAGCCAGTGCCTAGGGTCAGACGTTTGTCTGGGAGCACAGGAACCTATGTACTAGACAGAGTGAACATGTGGAAGTATGAGAGTGAGGACTTACAAGCCTGTGCCTAGGTTCAGACGCCTGTTGGGGAGCACTGGAACCTATGTAGCAGACAGAGTGAACATGTGGAAGTATGAGAGTGAGGACTTACAAGCCAGTTCCTAGGTTCAGACGCCTGTCGGGGAGCACAGGAACCTATGGACCAGACAGAGTGAACATGTGGAAGTATGAGAGTGAGGACTTACAAGCGGTGCCTAGGGTCAGACGCCTGTCGGGGAGCACAGGAACCTATGTAGCAGACAGAGTGAACATGTGGAAGTATGAGAGTGAGGACTTACAAGCCAGTACCTAGGTTCAGACGCCTGTCGGGGAGCACAGGAACCTATGGACCAGACAGAGTGAACATCTGGAAGTATGAAAGTGAGGACTTACAAGCAGTGCCTAGGGTGAGACGCCAGTCGGGGAGCATAGGAACCTATGGACCGGACAGAGTGAAGACCTGGAAGCGGGTGGTCAGCCAAGCAGCAGGAATGAGAGTGAGCAAGAGAATGATGTGAAATGCAGGCGAAACTGGTGATTGGAAAGGTGATAATGGAGAAATTGGTGGAATGAGTGGTGAGGAAAACCGGAGAACCCGGAGAAAACCTGCCCCGACGCCTTTTTCGTCCACCACAAATACCACATGCGGGTTTGTGGGGTCGAACCCCTGCCGCCTAGTTTGTACTCCAACGCTCTAACCGCTCAGCCACGGCGAAAATAACATTATATTGCTCTGCACAGAATGAAGTAAAAGTTACATTTTGAAAGGCAATCAGAAAGAAGAATCACAATAGCCAATTACGTACATTTTAAAGTTTTCAAAAAAGAACGATTACATTTCTGAGAATTCTAATTATAGAAGAAATTGACGTTGGCAGAAAACCTGACAACCGCCATACTAAACTCTCCGTGCTTTCTTTGTATGTGTCACTTCCCATGTGCCTGTCTCTTTCTATGCAGCTTACTCTCCAAATTCACGGTAACATACGTTTCTAAGAAACATAATTTTAAGAAATATTACATACAAAAATTATGATGTGAAAAATCGGTCTTTGGGACCACTGCAAGCACATATGAGAAAATACAATAGAAATGTAAAAATACGATAAAAATACAAAACTTTAGGAGAAAATATTACTATAATATGAAAAATGACAAGAAAATGACAAAAAACGCTAAAAAGTCAAAATATAACTTTATATGACCCATAAGAATTGCATTTTTAATCACCATTGATGAAATCGTGTTCCGCTTACGTTTTCCATGGGAAGAACAACAAACAAAACTATGAAATGCCATAAACATCCAGGCCCTGGTCATAAATAATCTACTAATTGGCAAAGCGACGAGGAGTATTGACCTTGGCTGTCGAGCGCTACGATCGCTTCTTATCTTCTTTATTAGAACAGCGAAATAATATTAACTTGGCGTAAAGCCAAGTTATAAAGCACAAATAGATGATCTCTCGTGCCTGCCGATACATGACACGGCTGTTCTGAAGATATGATTGCATCTGTACAGAGTGTATATACCCCGTCTCGCCGCGTTTGTGCGATAAGTTTACGTAAACAGCTGGGCAGTTTCATATTCCTTCCCATACGCCTCATGGCTTTGCCAAGTATTACACGCATCAGCAGTCGTATACTTTAGAGACAAAGTGTTTCTGTTTGCAGCGGTTGAAACTTTTACACATTGTTGAACATATGATAGGGGCCTATAAAACTGGAACAAACGTATTGGTTATGTTAAATGCATCCAAAATAAGGCTGCATTTAACACAATTTTGCTAAAATACAAAATTTATCTCTGAATAAATTTTTTTGTAGAGTGAACCATTTCGGAGATATGCCTTGTTATTTGTGTAAGTTTTGGAGAACTTATACTTCTGTCAAATGGAACATCATTATTCATTTTTTATATGTTAACCGTGCAAAGAGAACGGAGTTTGAAAGCTTTAAAACATTTGACTATCGCTCAAAGCCACTGTATTCCCATATTATCCGTACATCTACAAGAAGATAAACAATAAGATAATTTCTGCAAATGTTTATCTCAACTATCACGAAGAAGATGAATAAGAGTTTGTAAGAAAGGCTAGTTCAAGAGTAGAGAATGTCATGTGACTGCAACCCATCAGATTTTTGTATAGTAAGATTCGGTCTATCTCTTACGGTTTACCAGTTACGTAAAAGTCATCCAGAGTAAACAGGACTACATGGGCTATAGCCAGAAAAATCAAAATATGCATTTTAATTTGTTATACAAAATTTGTATATCGTGAACGCATGTCATTTTAATCAAAATCGTTAGAGCTATTTTCAAGAGAATCAAAACTTTCGAAAGACTTTCCATATAAAGGGTAGTTTAGGATGGAGGAATTTTCTTGCAAATCTTCTTGTACTATCCTTGAAAGACATTAAACTTAAATACCAACCTTGGTTTTTAACTGAGTTGTCGATTTTTAGTTATGCTGTGCGCAAAGTGACAGACACACATACATATACACAATAACACGGACCTTTTTCTAAAAATGGGTTTTCCTATTCAGGGGGCCTCACACATATATTTCCGGTGAAATCTCGACATCGAATTTTTGGGTGGAATACAATACTTCCTCTACTTACTATACGTAGTAAAGAAAGTAAAAAGGGCAAGAAAATGATAAAAAACGTTAAAGAGCCAAAATATGATTTTCTATGACGCACGAGAATCACCATTGATAAAACCGTGCTTCGCTTGTATTTTCCATGGAAAAACTATGGCATGTCATAAATAATCGGGCCCTGCTTATGGGAGATCAGTTGCATCTGTCGCGTCTCATCAAAGCCATCTTGGTCCTCACAAATTATGCATTGTTGTTAGAAACTTAACACGTGTTGCAGCAACATCTCCTCTTCCCTGCATCGCTGTCTTTTCGGTATGAAAACCTAGAGACTTCGATATCATGTACATAGATGATAGAGAGAGGGCCTTTAGAAGCAATTTTCTTCAATTCATGCGTTGGTTTCTTTGAGGTAGGAAATCCCACCTGTCGTAAAGGGAATAATCTATTTGCCACAAAAAGTCTTTATTGAAGTCCTCTGAGTGTGTAACACTGATGTCTGTTTGCACTGTACGCAAACCTCATATGCCAAGAGCTTTCGCAGGCAATTTCTATAACACCAAAAAGTTTATCTTTTCACGCTGTTCACGTTTGGAATTGTTTTTCAAGAAAGAATATACATTGTAAATTATACTCCTTCTTTGGTGACCACACTTCCAGTTTGTGTATTATTGGTTGACTTACACCACATGTACCTTGGTCACTTAGTGATATTTTTGATAAACAACCAATAAAAACACTAAGCTAAGCACCAATAAAATAACAATCAATATAGACAATAAAACTAACGGAACTCACAGTTAACGCTAGACCTTCCTTATCGCTTACCTTAGCGGTATTCTACATTTCTTCTCCGTACCCCCAAAAGCATTTCCCATACCAGCATTACTCCTAGACTTAGAGTTATCCTTAAATCAAATTGAATTACTGATTTGAAAGGGAAACAATTCCTACAACCACAGTTTTTGGAAAACGAAGAAAAACCTAGTAGCATCCAAAGTTGGCAACTTTGAAATTTATGTTCCCTAGAAAACTTGCAGATCAATACATTTTGGATTTTTTGGGGTGTTCAGTGATCTCAATTTTGCATTTCATTGATTTACAAACATATTTAGGACTTGCTTACTTTATCAAATAATCAGAAAATATTATGTGAAGAGTAAGAATTCCACATGCTTTGTGACAGAAATTATCAAACGAGATAAAATTAAAATAATGTTCATATGTAAATGCCAAATTCACATTGAAAATGTGAAACTGGAAATTGGGAAGAGTGGAGGATGCTGTATACATATAGATATCGACTTCCTCTGGGCATGCCAGTGTTATCAGTTATATTTTCAGCTATTTTTGTTTCTTACTTTTGCTTCTTAGTGTATCTATTTGTTATAGTTTTGTTGCATAAAGGATATATCTTTATTGATGTCATATATTTGAGGAACATGTTTCTGACATCAAAAGAGCTAAAAAACGTTCAGATGTACATGGGTCTGAAAATCATCTATTTCAGAGTTACAGCACAAAATAGAAAGTTACAAAAATTGCTCGAAGTGGCTTCCTCTTGCTTCGATGCATGCAGCAAGCCCGTGTTCCATGCTCTGCTGTACTCTGTTGAAAATTCCTGGTTTGTTTCACATTTGATCAAGTCCAGTTTGGATACATTCTTTTAAAATGTCAACATCCGGTACAGGAGTCACATAAACCAAGGACTTCAAATGCCTCCAGACGAAGGAATCTTTTGGATTCAAATCAAACGTTCGAGTAGGCCATGCAGTGCGTCACCCTCGACCAGTCCATCTTTGCGGAAATCGATCATTCAAAAACTTACAGAGCATCATCGTGTAAAAGCCACATTCGTTTGATGATGTCCAGAGGCACATTATCAGTTAAGTGGTGCAACTCATTTCTGAGCAGCTGTCCGTTCAGACGCGGAGGGAAGAAGTAGGGACCAATAAGGTGATCATGAATGATATCACCCCAACCATTGAGAGAGAACCTCTGTTGATGGCTATCTTGTCCTACTTCATTGGGATTTTCAAATGCCGTCGCGAGTAAAACCAGCTTCATCCGTGAATGAGGTACAGGATAGGAAACTGATGAATACAGCGTACTTCTGTAACATGCGTTGGCAGAAACATCTTCTTGGTCCAAAATCCGTCTCATTTAATCCTTGCACAAGTTGAAGGTGATACCGGTACAGAAGATTTTCATGCAGAATTCTCCAGGTAGTCATATGACAACTCCTTTCCTTACTGCTATACGTCTTGTGCTTTGTGATGGGTCTGCATCCACAGCACGAGGAACTCGTTCTTGAAGCTCAATGGCTCGTACTGCTCTTGGTCTCTCAACTCCCTAGTACTCCTCTCAAATGCGCCATTCTCTCTCAAGCGTTGGTGCGGTAACTGTCTGTTATAAATTTCACGTGCTCGTGCTGCATTGTCATCTGCACGGCCATACGTGTAGTGCATATCTGTCTGTTCACTCGTGGAATACATCTTCTTTGACCTATTAACACAGAAAGGGTTGATTTTCAGACCCATGTATTATGCATATGAACTTTGTTTACTGTTTAGATGTGAGAAACGCGTCCCCCAAATGTATGACACCAATAAAGATACACACTGTATTGCGAATGACCAGCGTATTAAGAAAATGCTGTGACTTCTGTTGAGTGGCTCGTCCATAGACCTCACTTCATTCTTCCCAAGCTGTATTAGCACTGAGAAGGTAAGCCGACCTTGTCGTTTGTGGTTATCAATAAATGCTGGCCGACCAATTTGATAACATTTGCCATTCCGTGCTGAAGTGCTTCGGTGTTAGGTTGCAACACCAATGATACTTATGGCAGGAAGAGACGATGTAACCGAGGGCTCATTATTCCCCAATAGACGTTCATCAGGGTTGTACGGTGTTGCCTTCTTATTCGATCTAGTGGAAACATCATGCTGGAAAGAAAAAATGACCTATTATCTGGCACACTCGAGTTAATTCTCCATTAATCATATTTTACCTTTAAAAGATGTATTCATTGACATATTTCATAAGTTTGGTTCAAATAACTAATACTGCACTGCTAACGCGTCATATATGAGAACCAACTATGTATGCCACCCTCTTTATTAATGCATTTCTTTAATTTACTGTTTGATCCATGTGCCTGTAATTTTGGTCCCAGCATCTGAGGAAGATGTAATGAGAAATTACCCTTAGTTAACTTTTTCTGAATTTTCATTGAAAGAATTTTTGTTTGCCGCTTCCATTCATCAATAATACGATGGAAGTAATCACATATGACGTTATTCAGCTTTTCCAGATAACCATGACTTGGATCAAGTTAAGGAACTTTGTTTCACTGGATGTTTAAAGCAGGTTTTGAATACTCCATGTCTCTTTTGCAAACCCTGAAATAAGCAATTCAACGCAAAATGCACTCAGAAAGAACATGCTTTCGGAGTAAATACAAAAGAATGCTACTGTTATCATTCGAGTTTGCTGATTTATTGTGGCATAAACACAGTTATCGAAGAAATAACTGTCATTATAATGTTTTTGCAATGGTGTCCACTTCGTGACTTTTCCATAAAAGACACTGACCTAGATACTCGAACGTTTTTCCGATAAATTCCTGGGAACAAAGTATGATATAATTGCTCCGCCATTTTCCTTTCACCTGGAGCGCGGGCGTCTTGTCACACCATCCGGCAGTTGCAAGGTCACCATCATGCATCCGTTTCTTGTTTGGGCGCGCCCACATTGCCAAAAGGCAATACTTGTATTCCTTCTTTTTCCGTCACAAGTGCGCTAAGCTTGCTAAAGAACAGAGGGTGAAAATTCTGTATTCGTAGAAATAAATTCGGAATATATGAAGCTCCAAAGCAGGTGATTTACTAGCACCAACATCTTTCATTACTTCCGCGAACTAAGGGATACCTGATTGAACATACACAGCCTTCACGGTCTGGAGGTAAGTATGCATGAAAATCCGGTTGTATGTATAGCTGGCGCCCAGACTAGGTATATTAGTTACCAAACGCTCTGGTTTCCCTTTGGGTACTATGCCTCTTAGCAGACATGGGCGCACGATACGATCACGTGCTGTGCAGTAGAGCAAGCATCTTAGGTCCCACACAAGTTAGGAGGCTTAACTCTTTCCAGAATTGTGCTTGAGCACACAGTGACAAAACGTGCTGTACAGTACTACAGGGATCATCTACACGCTATACGTCCTAGTCCTATACGCAAGGTCACTGTTCTTCAGCACATTCCTCATTCTTCAGTTTTGGCATCGGCAGACTCCCTTTTGTTTCCCTGGTTTTAATTAACCCTGAAAGACTTGCACTTTGCCAACGTATCCGTAGGACCAGGTCTCTGTGTAATGATGGTTTCTAACAAACTTCTGATTTGAGTCAGAGATGTCGATTAAATCTCCAGACCTTTTCAACCTAGTTTGCTTCTACTACTCTGTCAGTGTGCACTATACAAACCGGGCACAAATCTTCCACTTTTTCAAATGTTGGTGAACAGTGATAGGAGTTCTCACACTTGGCTCTGTTAGCTTGGTCGCAGGTCGCAGCGTTCTCTACTGCTTCACTGTTGTGTTTTGCCCAATGATGGCGCTTGTTGACATGTCTCTCAATGTGTTTGTATGGGCGTCTTCTCCTAACCAGCGCGGTTTGTAACATATGGGACCATTCACCGAACTTGTCAGACGCACCTCGTATGTACGGCTATGCATGTGGCGTTTTGTATGCGACTTTTCGATAGTAAGATGTAGTCAGATATGCTTTAGGACGTTCCTTTAGTCACATGCTCCTGTGTGTTAGACCATCACGTGCACTTAGTGTGTAATGACAGTAAAACATCACCTTTCAGCCTATTGCTCCTGATCGGTGCGTTCATAGCTGGTAAAGTTGAGATTGAAATTCTTGCATAAAGAAACACATAACACTATGCATGTCCCAATGAATATTGTGCACCGTATATTTACAACATTAAAGGGGTGAGACACTGATGTTTTTGAATTTGAAATGTAATTAAAATCTGTTTTGGTTCATATTAAAGTCGTGATCATCAATCCCATCGATGTTTTACGCCAAGTCGCTGGTTATATAATAACTATCTTTAACGCAAGTGAATCCAGCATTGGGGAAATCAATGTTTCCATAAATAACAACCAGGAAGAAAGCACAAATCATCAAAAACAATATCATCAGACAACTGACCTGATCTATAAATTCTCGAGCGGAGCGAGAGGTATTCTCAGACATCGAATATTTATCTGGACCGTTTAATAAATAAAATATGAATTTAAATGCTATACCGGGTGCAAGGGAAGTCATTACATTAATTTAAACCAGTGGTAGATCTCGGTATTTGGAACACATTTTGTATCTTACGTTTTTGCCTCTGACCATTTCCTATGGAGATATCTTAGTATATCAAACAAGCTGGCAACACTGCACATTGTGTGGGTGTCACTTTCAAGAGGTCATACATAAAAACACCGTAGTGGTGCGTCTTGAGAACATAAAGAAATACCCTGCCGTGTCCTTCGGTGTTTACTGTACGAGTGTAGACCAATCAGAAGAGTCAGCTCCCACAACATTTCACGACCTGCAAGCTATAGACCTGTTTAGGTACAAAAACCGTTGAATTTCCTGACCAACCTCAACGCAACGTTGTCGAGTTACCCCACGTCTGAAAGAGCTGATCGGAGTGTTCCTTAAATTCTTTTAAGTGATTAATTATTTCATGTGATGTCCCATATTTACTGCCGAAGCTATGTCAGAAGTAAGTTACTCTACGCATCTTACAAGTAACAAACTGTTATCTTCGTGCATTCTTGTGGAATTACGCATCCAATTTGCAACAAAAAGCATTTATTCTTTTCGAAATCGGCTGATCAAAGATGCCATTAGACTTTCTTGTTGGTAATGCTAATATGAAGGACATATTACATGGAATGTAATAACTTTCCTTCCAGCTTGAGTGTGAAATATGTGACCAGAAAATTTTAAGTTCTATAAACATAACCTAAGATATATTCATTACATTAGTACAGTTCGACTAATCAATAGAACAACCAAATGATAATTTACACAAAACAAAAGAATGGGTGAATGATAATTCATATATTATAATTTAACGACTCTATGTATTAAATAGTCAATGCAAACACATTGGAATATGATTTTTATTCAATCAGCCGTCTAACCTCAGTGTAGGGTTATATAAATAATAGGAGGCAATTCATAATAGTCTATTATGCAACGAGCCTATAATGTTATTAATTAAAACGCAAGTTTTGTGAAACAAGATAGGTGATGCAAATTTGGCCACCTTAACTTGAATTTTTATTTTCGTGGTTATGGTACTCACTAAAAGAAAAGTATATAATTAATAATATAGTATGTCTAATTGGCTATACATAAAAATATGTAGTGACTTACTTTAAACCCTACTATTTTTAATTTCAATTTTTTAAGAACGTTGCATTTTGCATGTAATATGCTCATATGAAGGTAATATGGCCAACTTAAATAAAAATGTATTATTGTAGGGAAAATGCATATTTATTTTATTCTGATCTGAAATTAAGTGTAGTAACATTATCCTACATATAATTATTAGATTAATACTGGCCTACTTAAAAATCATTCTGACACGAGTTACAAATAAATCATCATATCCAAACTTTGTCAATTGCACAAATTGCACAAACAAAACTTTTTTTCGAAGGATTTTGAAGGAGTTTCTTAAGTGTGGTCCTTTTTCATGTCACATATGCTTTTTCTTTTGCAGACTGAGCCTTCTCCGTGTCCTTTTTTACAGTCGATTGGCCATACTGTCTGACTGCAGCACCTCTCGAAAAAATAGTTCATTCATTAGTTAATTAGAACTCATTTGAAAGAAGCATAGGATGTGAGGAAAGGCCATAGAATAAACTATAATATGCAGTGCATGAACAATAATCATGAATTACATGAAAGGAAATATATCTTTGTTTCACCATCTGGATTTTCAAATTATTCCGCAACATACATGTTGGTGTCATCTCTTGGAAAAGTTAACAATTAGCAGCAGGGGAGCCAATTGGCCGTATTAGCTGCATTGGCCATATTCGCATCGTGGCGCTTAGGGGCGTACAAACATCGGCGGCTTCTTCAGGTATTTGTTTACCTTCACATGCATAAAGTGCATACATTATTTCACTTATGTCCGTGTGCACGAAACTGGGACGTTTTTCGACGTGTTTGTGCCAGACATTTCTGTGTGAATTCCTTCTCATTCTCGATACCTGGTTCAGAAGGACGACTAAACTTTGCTCTAGATGTGCGGGCAGCTGCACCTAGTAGGCGTTTCTAATCTATGGCCAGTCGTAATACGTTCATCTGTGCCTATCTAGTAGGTTGAGGTATTAATCTGCAAAAATATCAGTTTAGTTTTCCCACACCTTTTGTTTCTAGATGATGCTTACATTACAGCGGATTTTTGGGTCATTAAACCTTTAAGGCGCCTAAATTACGCAATTACGACACCTTGTTTGGGCTCTATAGGTTGTAAAATAGGCTTTAAAACTACTTTGAAAAACAATGTCAAAGAAACTCTTCTATTTGCACGCAACTCTGTAACGGGAAAAATACCTAAGATTACAGACAAGAACTAGGAGATGTGAAAAATCGTCTTTGGGACGACTGCAAGCACATAAGTGAAACTGGAGTAGAAATATGAAACATACGAACATTTTAGAGTGAATATGACTATAATATGAAAAATAATAAGAAAATGGCAGAAAACGCTAAAAAACCAAAATATGACTATATGACCCATGAGAATTACATAATTTTAATCACCAGTGATAAAATCGTGCTTCCCTTATATTTTCCACGAAAAAAAAAAAAAAAAAAAAAAAAAAAAAACAAGAAAGAAAAGTGTAACATAGGTATCGTAAACACCCGGGTCCTGGACTAATCACATTTAATGTTCATTTTGTTAAGCTGAATGAACGGAGATAGAGTTCTGTTGTCCTTTTGGCACAGTAGACTACATTGTCACGTGGTCACTAAGTGATCGACTCGGGACTATGAAATGTACTGCACAAGGCTCTGGTCAAACAGGTTCTCGGATACCCACTTCTCCCACACCAGTTGCTACAACATTAGAAAACCTCGTCTCAAAAAATATCATCCACTTATTCCTTTTCTTGCTCTTCTCCATCCTTGCCAGTTTTTGCCGTGTTAATAAACTGGCCATTCTGTGCTTTGCTTTCTTTTGCAGAGTTGAGGAAAGTTTGACAATTTTTCCTAAGAACCAATTCCGTATTTTTTTTTATAATACACGTTTATCCGTCAACTGCGCTGGGTTCATGTTTTTGTACTGTTATGAAAATTAATGCCAAAACATTAGCTCACTGTTACAGAAATCTTCACAGGATTCCATTGTTTAAGAACAATGTAAAAGACACATGATAAAAATATCTTGAACAGAAAATAATTACTGATTTCTACCAAGTTGTCTAAATAAGAAACTCAGTTCACATGGAATTGTCCAAAATGGTGCAGAAATGATGAACCAGGCATGGGCAAAATTCGCTCAACTGGGCCACTCCATTGGAGCACCTCCACCTGCCATCCCTCCCCTTCTCTGCTGTTCAGCTTCCGACACGCCTCATTCATTGGCGAGTATGGCTGTTTCATGAAGAGCGCCAGAGAGAATTTGTTTCAAGTTACAAAAACAGGAAAGCTTGGTGTTTAATATGCGGTTTTCAATTCGCAGGTGGAACGAACCCACTACTGCGCTTGTTGTATCAAAGCAACCTTCGTCACTCAGCAAGAGAATATGTAGTGAGTGAGGCAAGTTCAATCGCTACCTCTTCTCTCGTGCCCATGCCTGGTGTACGCCATTTCTATACTGTGGATGTGGAGGGATGTAGCACATTTACCGGGCATCAGAGCACTTGTTTACAAGAAAACAGAATTGTTTGATGTGAGGAGTAACATTATCCTTACATCCTTTGTGTAAACATCACTTAAAAGCTCTACTTGCATATTGATTCACTCAAGGAATACGCAAGATGGCTAAATACATCTCTATTATTTCACTAAGGATTGAAGTTGGTTGGAAACAAATAGAGGACAACTATACAAGACGGAAGCGACATATTCCGCAAGTATTTTTCCGTTTTGACGAGGTTCCTGTATTATTCAAAGATTTAAGATTGTTCTCCTAGGCATAGTTTTAAGAATAATCGCACACATCATGCCTATAGTTTGAATATCATTTATTTTATTAAATTGCACAAACCTTTTTACATATGTTGCTTTAGTTTTAGTACATAATATGTAGTCATTGACTTCACTCCAAACGCTTTGGTGTTTGTTTCTGAAGCTTTCTGACCATCCATTTGAAATCTTGAATTCTGGTCTATTGAGTTGTTTTTGGCGATTTAAGAGACTTCCCTTTGAAGTAGAGGACTAGAAACGGGGATACTCTTTAATAGACTACTAATGAACCATTCCCACATTTTAACGATTCCTTCATATCCTATTTTCAGTTTTCTTTTTATGTCAGAATTGTTGTTGAACAACCTAACCATTTACTCATTATGCGTTTTACATTTTTGAAGCTTTCGTAGGTTTGCGAAAGCACGACGTTTTTATGCGACATCCTTTCCCGCGAAATGCACAGCTTTTCCCACAATACACCAATCCAAGTAACAGAAAACACTAAAGCAACAATACATATTTGCAAACGCAATGATAAAATAGACCATTATTTTGAGAGGTAGAACTGGTTTGAGAATTTAATGCCATTCTGGCAGTTTGTCACAATAGCTCAGTGGTAGAGCAGCCGCCCGGTAAGCGGAAGGTCTGTGGTTCAAATCCCAGTTGTGGCATTGAATTTTTAAGTTCCAGTTCTACCTCTCAAACTTTGCCCACACACGGCTTGTGTGTTTAAAAACACCAACAGTAAGTTTGTTGGCATAAATTAATAATAGACCATTATTATTAATGTATATGATGCACGGCGCTTTCTTACAATAAATTGCCATTTCAGTGCGTTGTTCGTTACGACCATTCAAAAAACGTAATGTTGGTTGTGAGAAAACTGTTAGAGGAAAGGAAGAGGTTACATTTTCGAACTCAGGTCCGGTACAGCATTCATTATTACAATGCCCAATCTACTGGCCTAGGTAATGTGACGTCATTGGCCTTGGGGAATGCATTACGCTTGATTGATCATTATTACCAATAGCTACAAAAGTCACCCTGTACAAAGTATCACATTTTCTGCATTTATGCCCGCAACTAGGTTTGTAAAACCAGTGTAGGCTACCACACACTATCATAAGTGTAAACTACGGTAGTTTTCCTATTAAGGGACATTGGGAGTGAAATTTGAAAGTTCAACATTTTTTGATAGATTTTTCTGAAATTTTTACTGTGTTTGTATTTATATGAGAATATGATGTACACGAAATTTCATTAAAATTGGATAATTCGTTTAGGATATATACATTATTTTATGAATTTAATAGGCACATTTTCAAAATGTAGCTCGCGCCTATTGACTTTTCAAAATTCATTTATATTGGCAGAACTGGTGCTCTAAAACATGGGTAACAATTGTATGAAGAGATATTTCAAATACGTTTGCTGATTATGATATACATATTTTTTTTAATAATAAAGAAAATTTAATCTTAAAAAATATTTATTTTTTTCATACAAAAAAAAAATGTTTTTGGAATTCATGTTAATGATAACATCAATATTGAATCATAGCTGCTATTTATGAATACTTTTGGAAATGTTCATTGAATTTGAAGCAAAACTCAGGTGCGACCTTCTTTTGGAATGCGCAGAAATGTAGTTTTGAGAAAAACAGGCTTTTATATAGGAGCATCCTGTGTACGTTAAGGGAAGAGCGCTATTTGAAAGGGCCGTAATGACCACATGGAGTGGGGGATATGAAAAATGTTAGCTGATCCAAATGCACCGGTGTTCCAGGAACATTTTAAGGTAAAAAAAACAATTTTCGACTTTTTGACAATTTTGACCAAAATTTCACTCCCAGTGTCCCCTAACAGAACCTACCCGCGTTACCTATAGGTCAGGTGTGTTGCATACCTATCGGGCGTTACCTCATCGATCGCGTTATGCTATGTGATCATGTTTTACTAAATTCCTCTAGAAACCGGAAGCGATGAACTTTGAACCTTCTCGAAACTGAGAGGGGGTATCTAAAGGGCCGCTTAACCTAGGGAACATTAGTGTCTTCAAAAACATTTGGAAGCTCCTCCAAGCATACTATAGTTCAGATTGAAGACACTGATAGCGGTCACGAGTAATGTTGTTTTTAACCGAAAAGTAAGTTTTATAAAGTCATGATCACAATTTTCGGTGATTATTATGTTTGAATTCCTCATTAAATTTCTTAATTCGTTGTATTTTGTATTGTTTCTTTCTCTGGCAATGCTACCAATACTACAATTTACAACGTCATTTGGGTACCTACTTCACCGTAACTACCGAACCGTAGTTTTGATAGAGCGCAGTTCTACCCCCAACAAATGTAAACTTGTTCTTCAATTCTTTAAACAGAATGGTGATTATTTATTTACTGGCGCTAGATCATTATCTTTAGTTATTGTAATGAGACATGTTTGATAATAGGTAATCCAAAGATTTACGATTTTTATTAGGAATGCTGTTTATTTAAGAGAGCCCATGCATTGCAAAAATGTGTGCCAAGACTTTTTCATATGCACCTCAATTTAATACATGACTTAATCAATTATCATTGACAAATTAATCTCCTAGAATGAAAAAATTGATATTGTGGTATTCATTAACAATAAATCCAAGGAGTTGTATCAGATGACGCATCTCATCCGGCATTGGCGTAAGTACGAGTAGGTAAAAGGGTTCCAGAACACAGCGGCGTGACTCCTGTGAAGCGGGTGCCAGTGGCGTGAGTGAACTTTGTCCTGCTTGTAAGGCAAGACGAGCGACGACAGGCAGTTCCCAAGGCTTCAGCTATCGTGTGCAGTACGTGGTAATAGAGAACAAGTCTTTGAATATTTATCCACTTAACTTACAGGGAATAAACTCACCCTTGTATATGCTGCTATTGTCTGACATTATGGATTACAGATTGTAAATGGCAGTAACAAAATCATGCTTGAGTGAATATACCTCTGAAGATGGTGGATCACTAGTACCTAGGCCAGATCTTCTTAGCGCGGTGGTACCAAGCGACAGACCCGGGTTCGGCGTGGAGAATTTCTTCCTCTCGAAGACCTGGTGCAAGTGCACTCAGCCTCGTGAGGTCCTGGGGGAGGGGGGGTCCCCAGTTTCTGAGTACGTATACAAATGTGATTCAAGACACAGTCTATTTGTGTGTCCGGCAGACGATAGCATATAGAACAGCTACATGTTGGAAATATCGACTTGAGTAAACCGCGTTGCAACACAACGTCGGACTTAGAAATATCCTGCTCTCCTAATGCGCTCAATCATTTTTTCATGTCTATAGACATAGTCAAATGGTTTTTAATGCTACTACATTGGATTAAGGTAGAAACAGAAGAATGACATTTTATTGATCATTTTACGTACTTCAAGCACACATCTTGCGGGTATTTTTACTTTTTCTACCACGTATAGTAAGTAGAGGAAGTATTGTATTCCACCCAAAATTCTATGTCGAGATTTCACCGGAAATATATGTTTTTAGGCCCCCTGAATCCAGAAAAAGCATTTTTCGAGGAAGACCAGTGTGTGTGTGTGTGTGTGTGTGTGTGTGTGTGTGTGTGTGTGTGTGTGTGTGTGTGTGTGTGTGTG
>CM060964.1:15615410-15622910 GCA_030765045.1 Tenodera sinensis | reverse complement strand
CGCTTTGACTTAAAACATAACTCGTTGACCTTAGGTTGTTTAATGTTTCTTAATCATTTCTGACTCTCGCAGCATTCCCTCAGGCATACTTCCAGACTCTGCAGACGGTAAAAACCTATTCTAATGAAGGAAGCGAACCCAGAGCACCTGGGTTGAGAAGCCAGAACGCTACCAGTTGACCACATAGGCGGTTGGCCATCAGTAAATCATCGCTTTCTTATTAAGCACAGGTTTTCGTTAAATGTGAGCTATTTCCATTGTTTCCCCTTTTCATTCGCTTGTGTTAATAAGCTTAGCATGCTGTTTTACCCATTCCACGCTCCTTCTGGTGATTCTGCTTCAGTGTCCCAGACAATAAAACATTGAGTTTGATCAACATTGGCTGCATTTTTCTTCACTACTTTGCTCTGCATTTTACACACTACATTCTTACACCAATACTTGCACAGCTTTATTTTCACACTCTAAAGCACCACACAAAAGCTCACTGAGTGCTTTCTTAGTCCCCTCTTCAGTACAGGGAGTCATATAAGCCTGGAACCATAGGCTGTATTATTGAAAATGTTTTTATTTCTTTGTTCACAGATCGTTTGAGCGATGTCTTTGAGTACAGAGGAGCGTATCTAAGAGATTCTGCTTGTTGACAGACGTAATCACAGGGAGGTTGCCCGTGAATTTAACGTTTTGCATTCAGAACGAGTTCCAATTACATATTCTTGTGTGGATAAATTAATTAAAAAAGTCACTGAAGCGGGATTCGTTGCATACAAAAAGCGTAGGGGAGCAGACAGGTGCAATGTCCTGGCATCATTTTCGAAAAGTCCCAAGAAATTTATGTGCAGAATGTCATCAGGGACAGTAATGTCGAAAAGCAGCACACAGTTACACAAGTTACACAACAAATGGCACCCATACAAATTGCAAGTGCTACAGAAGACGATTCCGATAGAGGACAAGAATTTTGCTAATGGGCAGTGCAACAATGTGGGAGAGATGGAGATTTCGTTACCACTGTTCTCTGTAGCGACGTAGACAATAATTGTTACATTAAGTGAATAAGCAAAACACGCGACACTAGTCACCCACGAAACCCAGCTGGCTCGATGCATCAAGGGAACATGGTGTTGAACGGTTATGGTGTGGTGTGGTGTGGCATATGGAATAACAGAATAAGTGGTCCATTCTTCTTTGACGGTACCATCAATGGCGATACTTACTCCAGGAGGAAGCTTTTCCCACCTTATTGAAGCCTGATGGCTTTTATCCCACTTATGTTCAACAGGACGGTGCTCCAGTCCATTACAGTTTACCGGTTCCCAATTGCCTGGACACGCACTTTCCAATACATTGGATAGGTCGTCGTGGGTCAGTGGGGTGACCTCCAAGTAGTCCTGATTTGACACCACTTGATTTTTTGTGGGGTTATTTGAAAACTATGTCTATGCTGTGAAAATACGATCCCTGGATCATGTGAAGCGATCTCTGTTCTTCCATTACTCTCGACACCCTTAGTTGCTCTGAGCGTGATAACTACAATAGGTAAACATACACCTGTGTATGTGACTGCCTGAGTTCGGACATCACTCACTCTAGTCACTTTTCCTATCTTCTCCTCTATTGCGCATATGGAGTGTCAGGACGATCTGGACAAACTGTACCTATATGTATCCATCTAAGATATAACACCCACATAATTATCGCAATCCTGATATGCTCTACACGTTCGGTTTTAATAGCGGCAGACTTTGTGCTGGTTTCCTTGTTATTAAGGCTTCCTTCTTGATTATCTACTCAGCTTTTGTATTAGCACTGTTACAATGTGTCAGTACTATACAACTCACACTTACAAACAGACGAAAGCTAACTTCTCAATTAAAAGAAAGTTGAACTGCGCTTCACAGCGTAAAAATGGTTAAACATATACATTTTATTTGTCACGTGTTTGAATCAAGCAATAATTCTTTCATTGTTTGGGATGTTGTAATTTCGCGAAAATCTTCAGCTTACCTCTTAGAAAGCTGTCGGACTGAAACACAAACATTGTTGTATGTCTTATCTCTTCACTAATGCGTTACATGGTCAAACACATACCACAAACACGCGCACACACACAAACACACACACACACACATCTACATTTCCATTGAAATCTCTATTGAGATGGGGCCCAAATGATCCAGTTGTCGACGGGCCCTTAAACTCCACACTCCACTCCACTCTATTGAGATTTTCTACTTTCCATAGCTAGGTGGTTGAAGAAACAAAAGCTACTGTGTCCAAACACAATTGTATACTTTATGTGTGCCTCTCTTTTTCATACAGAAGACAAATAGGAATGGAAATTAAATGTTGTTTTGAATGAGCTATCCACATATTCGGTACTTTTGTTTCGTACGCCTGTACTTAGATATTTCAAGTAGGATATTGACTGACCTATACCTCAAATGGATATTAAGGCAATGTATCTATGAAAATGACAAAATCTACAGGTTTCATCAGATTGCTATACATTTTTTCCACACACTCAGGACATAAAATATATACTGTACCCAAAATTTCAGTGTTTTATGTCAAACCGTGTTTAAATTATTAATATATTTATGAATAATAAATTACTTTTTGATATGCTAATGTGAAATGACCCTTAAACCCTACAGATTATTATATCTCTCCTAAACTGTTTAATTTGAGTTCAGTATACAAATATAAAGAAATTCTCATGTCGCCATTTCTCAGATTTAATTAGTTTAAGGTAAAAAATGTTTTCTATATTGTTTATTGATATTTTCAATTTTTTCAGCATGAGTTATGAAAAATATTTAATTTCAGCTCAATTATTTAATAGTTTTTAACCAGTGCATGAAAAATTTCAATACTTTAATCTCTGAAGCTCCCCTGCGAATTTAAAGCTAATAAGTTATAAACTAGGTTCCAAGGAGCATTTTGAATAGCAAAATGCGCTGAAAAAAAAAAGAATTGAGAAAAATGGATTTTAAAGTTTTAACAATATACTTTTGTACTTTAAATAATTTCAATCAACTTAAAAATCCCCAGCACCATATGTGGGACCATCTGTTGGTTTCTTCTTGACCTCATTAGTAGTTTTTGATAATTTTAAGTTTGCTTGGTTGTTTTTTAATAAGAAAACTTTCCTTTCACCTTCGCATTGTTCACAAAACTTAGAAATTTATTGTTCTTAACTAACTTCTACACTATGCACTTTCGCTAAAATATCTGTTTGTTACATTTTTACTATAGACTAACGAATAACTTAACACATTAACTACCTAAACAATGTCTAATATATAACTGAAACACTGAAATAACCTGGCAAGATTACAGAATTACAGAACACTGACTGCATTTCTCTGTCTGGCAGAAAAACCTTTGTCAGATTCGCGGCATTTCAGCTCGATATATCGAATTCATTTCAGCACAGCCTACTCACAACCTTTCTGTAGCAAAATTACTAAAGTAAAAGCCACTTAAAAAGAAAAAAAAAAACATTTCAAAGCTGCAGCGATGAGGTTTAGCGAGGAAGGCTCACCTGCACTACGACATTTAAATACCCTCCTGGAGCTTTAAAAATGGCTGACATTGAGAAAACTAAAGTGTGCCATTAAAGTACAAAGTATAACAATAATAAAAAATGCAAAAAGTAAAAATCAAAATTTTCGTCAATTTTCACCAAATTTCATAGATACATTGCCTAAATGTTCTTATTACGTAGTGCTTTGTGAAATACGAACATATTTAAAGTTATGTGGGAAGGACTACTTGTACTCGCAAGTCGTAGGGCACTTCATATTTGACAGTTCAACTGACGCTCTGAAGGGCTGACACAAAGCTCCTTGATGCGCGGTCTCAATGTGCAAACATACATTTGAAAGAAGGAATCGACGCAACCACTTGTGGAACTTTGACACGTCATTAAATGAAAATCCTTTCTTCCACTGCTTTTCCTTCAATCTTTGCGGCTTTCACTTACTGTCTGTTTTCTTTTAGAGCAGTTGCTAATCAAATGTTGTCATTTTGCTGAACCTTAGGATCATTTTATCGTGTTTTTATTACTATTTCGTTATCCATCATATGCTTATGTGCATATGCTTTTCATTTCATGGGCCTAGACATTAATTCTTATGAATGTCAACAAGAGCTGAAAGGAAAGCTTACACCAGGATTAAGGGCCATTGTTAGTATGCAAATTTTACTTTCTCTACTACGTTTAGTTAAGTAGAGGTAGGTTTCCACCCAGAAATTCCATGTTGTGATTTCACCGGAAATATATGTTTTGAGGCCCCCTGAATCCAAAAAACGCATTTCTAGAAAAAGGTCCACGCGCGCGTCTGTGTGTGTGTGTGTGTGTGTGTGTGTGTGTGTGTGTGTGTGTGTGTGTGTGTGTGTGTGTGTGTGTGTGTGTGTGTGTGTGTCAGTCTGTGGACAGCATAACTCGAAAACAAAAAGTTGGTTAAAAACCAAAGTTGGTATTTAAGTTTAATGTCTTTTAAGAATGCGACACGAAGGTTTTGAAGAAAATTGCTCCACCCTAAACTGCCCTTTACATGGAACATTTTTCGAAATTCTTTATTTTCTTGAAAATGGCTCTAATGATTTTGATTAAAATGCCATATGTTTGAGACATTTTTATGACAAACGAAATGTATATTTTGAATTTTCTGTCTATAGCCTATATAGTCCTGTTTACTCTGGATGACTGGAATAACTCCTAAACCGTATAATATAGACCAAATCTTACTATACAAAACATGTATATCTCGCTAAAACACACGATTTATGTCCAAATAAGTATTTTTTGTAGAGTGAACCATTTCGGAGATATTCCTTGTTATTTGTGTAAGTTTTGGAGAACTTATACTTCTGTCAAATGGAGCATCGTTATTCATTTTTTATGTTAACCATGTAAAGATAACGGAATTTGAAAGCTTTAAAATATTTGAGTATGGCTCAAAGTCTACTGTATTCCCATATTCTCCTTGTACCTACAAGGAAATAAGCAAAGGAAGTAAGTAATAAGATAATTTCTGCAAATACTTATGTCAACTAACATGAAGAAAATACAGGAATAAGAGATTGTAAGAATGGTTAGTACAAGAGCAGAGAAAGTCATGTGAGTACAACACATAAGATTTTTCAAGCCAGTAATCGGCTTGAATAGAACACTAAACATTTATCAAAGAGCTGAACCTATTTATAGTTTAGGTTTTGTGGGCACCACCTTCAATGCCAATAGTACGTATATTAGTTAAAGGCTGAAAGTTAGCATTACGTGCAAACAGGAGTTGGTCAGCATATTTATTAACTTGCGCATTAATCAAGCGTTTCCCTTAAATTTTAACACCTTCAAACGCCTGTCCTGCACTAGCCGATAAAGTATGGCTACCAATCGTTTTGTATAACAAACTGAATGCACTCACTGCCTCTTTCCTTTTAAGCCAATACTATCGTGAGCGTAAACTTGTATTTTTTGTGGTTATTGTTGTAATTATAGCACTCTTGCACCGTGGCCTCCATGGCTTTGTACAACGATAAATGATGTGACATAGACTCTTTGTAACAGTCGTTGTGTTTCAACTATTAGCTGCAGTACTGTACCTGTACGGTTGCAAGCCAATAAAATGTACATGATTTGCCTTTCCAAATCTACCTTTATTCAGCCACGTTTCGTTTCCATATTAGAGATGAAAATCCGAGTACAACATCCTGACTGCTGTCCAGAACACAACGTTTAAACACTTTTGGGCGACTTTCTTACCATGTAAATGGTTGAAAATGAAACAAATCATGCTGGTAAAACTGTTTAGTTAGTGATCTATACGCTGAACAACTTGTACTTGTGTGCCCTCATAATTAATGTTAAAGCGAAGCACAATTTTTCATTGGGGCCACCATTTTTCTGCTTTAGCAGAATTTACACAACGCTATGCTACGGTGAATATGACAAATTTATCTTTTGAAAAAAAAAAAGTAGTTGAATTATTATAACGACCAGATTAAATTTTGTTGTATTACTCCACACAGAATTACTGCTACTTTGCAATAATTCTATAACCTTAGAAAGCCTGGCTAATTTTCTAATGTATGGCTCTTCTTACCGCATTTGAGGAAATGCAATATCTGTTGTTGGAACATCTTACATTTGATGGAACACTTTTAAAGACTGTCTTCTCGAACATTGCTTGTTGAGATAAATTAGGTAGTTTGAAGGGCAGAACGTGAGCGAGGTTTCACAAGTAGGAATGTGTGAATGTATTTTAGGAGTTGGTTAGTACGGCGTGCAGATACGAGATGGAATGTCCACTCATATTGATTACATCTGGAGTTTCGAAATCTGGATATCGTTCGTCCTTAAGTAATTGCTTTGAAACTAACAAGTTTCCAGTTCTCTACAGCTGAAGGTATGTCGAACAAACATCTCCTAAAACTTTACCATTTTATCATTAAAACCTCGTAAGTGATTCGGTTTATTACTCTGATGATGGGACCGAAGTTTCTTCGGGTTTCTTCGACTATTAGGCCAGTAAGAAAGGCGTATATCTAGAGGTATATGAATGTCCTGCGGCGGAGGAGTTAGCGTACACCGAACCGCCCGGCTATCTGTCGCTAATGGCCGGTCCTCTTGGCTGAACAATAGCCATTGCTTCCGAAGATTTGCTCGAGCCGCTTCTAGCGGTTTCGTCTTCCAGAAGACTGACTTTGTGTTTAGGTCCTATATAGGGAACCCGACCACCCCCATGAACTAAGATTGGACAGCTTTTCTGAACAGTTGAGTACAGTGGACAGTGCCGAATGCGTTTCAGTTTTGCGTTCTGGTTCAGCAGTTCTGTTGTGATTCTATTCGACGGAGCAGTTGAGTTTTCTTTTGACCGTGCCTAACAGTGTAACGTTACACGTCCAGAACATGGGGTGTGTTGTCTATTGTCTCTAGCTGGAGTGAACAGGTTTCAGTGAAGTTCTGATGTCATGGTGTGGAGGCGGCGGTGATGGCTTTCAGTTCATGGAGTCTTCTACCTAGCGGAGGTTGGGAGGCGACATTCGGAGTACATCTGGGCGACCGCTGGGGAGACACTCGTGGGAGCTGCTTCGAGGGCTGTTTGTAAGGATCTCAGAGTGTGCTACGTTTATGGCGGCGTTGTAAATTTCCCCACAAACACATAATTTACCACCTGATGTTTTTTGCACGGTCGTAACCGAGCCGTCAGATTAAACCACCTGGTTTGCCTGCGCCGTTCACACTTCAATACCTGACATGCTGGCCAGATAATGCGGAGTCATTAGGCCTACAAAAACATTCGAGCCCAGTTACAAATTGAACTATGCCTTGAGTGCAATGGAAATGTAAAGATAAGCATTACATCCACAATTTAAGGTATTTAAATTACCTTGCCCATGTCTTTTTCTACGAAAGTGTAAGTTGTAGACAGTACAAATAATACAATTTGGGTGCTTAAGAACCGTGCCGGATTTCTCCACTTGTTACTG
>CM060964.1:15492910-15610410 GCA_030765045.1 Tenodera sinensis | reverse complement strand
TCGAACACCTACACACACACCCCAGGCACACGAACACCCACACACACCCCCATACACTCGAACACCTACACACACCACCAGGCACCCCAACACCCACACACCCCCATACACACGAACACCTACACACACACCCCCATACACTCGAACACCCACACACACCCCCAGGCACTCGAACACCCACACACCCCCATACACTCGAACACCGACACACACACCCAGGCACTCGAACACCTACACACACACCCCCAGGCACTCGAACACCCACACACACCCACATACACTCGAACACCTACACACACAGCCCCATACACTCGAACACCTACACACACACCCCCATACACTCGAACACCCACACACATCCGCATACACTCGAACAGCCACACACACACCCATACACTCGAACACCTACACACACCCCTATACACTCGAACACCCACACGCACCCCCATACACTCGAACACCCACACACACCCCCATACATTCGAACACCCACACACAACCCCATACACTCGAACACCCACACAGACACCCATACACTCGAACACCTACACACACCGCCATACACTCGAACACCCACACACACCCCCATACACTCGAACACCCACACACACCTTCATACACTCGAACACCTACACACACACCCCAGGCACTCGAACACCCACACACACCCTCATACACTCGAACACCTGCACACACCCCCAGGCACTCGAACACCCACACACACCCCCATACTCTCGAGCACCCACACACACCCCCATGCACTCGAACACCTACACATACCCCCAGGTACTCGAACACCCACACTCACCCCCATACAGTCGAACACCTACACACACCCCCAGGCACTCGAACACCTACACACACCCATACACACGAACACCTACACACACACCCCCAGGCACTCGAACACCCACACACACCCCCATACACTCGAACACCCACACACCCCCCATACACTCGAACACCCACACACACCCCATACACTCGAACACCCACACACACCCCCATACACTCGAACACCCACACACACCCCCATACACTCGAACACCGACACACACCCCCAGGCACTCGAACACCCACACACACCCCCATACACTCGAACACCTACACACACCCAGGCACTCGAACACCTACACACACACCCCCAGGCACTCGAACACCCACACACACCCACATACACTCGAACACCTACACACACAGCCCCATAAACTCGAACACCCACACACACCTCCATACAGTCGAACACCCACACACATCCGCATACACTCGAACACCCACACACACCCATACACTCGAACATCTACACACACCCCCATACACTCGAACACCCACACACACCCCCATACACTCGAATACCCACACACACCCCCAGGCACTCGAACACCCACACACACCCATACACACGAACACCTACACACACACACACCCAGGTACTCGAACACCCACACACACCCCCATACACTCGAACACCTACACACACCCCCATACACTCGAACACCCACACACCCCCCATTCACTCGAAAACCCACACACACCCCCATACACTCGTACACCCCCACACACCCCCATACACTCGAACACCCACACACACCCCCATACACTCGAACACCCACACACACCCCCATGTACTCGAACACCTACATACACCCTCAGGCACTCGAACACCCACACACACCCCCATACACTCGAACACCCACACACACCCCCATACATTCGAACACCCACACACAACCCCATACACTCGAACACCCACACAGACACCCATACACTCGAACGCCTACACACACCCCCATACACTCGAACACCCACACACATCCGCATACACTCGAACACCCACACACACCTTCATACACTCGAACACCTACACACACCCCCATACACTCGAACACCCACACACACCCCATACACTCGAACACCCACACACAGCCCCATACACTCGAACACCTACACACACCCCCATACACTCGAACACCCACACACACCCATACACTCGAACACCCACACACCCCCATACAATCGAACACCCACACACACCCCCATACACTCGAACACCCACACACACCCCATACATTCGAACACCCACACACACCCCCATATACTCGAACATCTACACACACCCCCAGGCACTCGAACACCCACACACACCCCCATACACTCGAACACCCATACACACCCCCATACACTCGAACACCCACACACACCCCCATGCACTCGAACACCTACACATACCCCCAGGTACTCGAACACCCACACTCACCCCCATACACTCGAACACCTACACACACACCCCCATACACTCGAACACCCACACACATCCGCATACACTCGAACAGCCACACACACACCTTCATACACTCGAACACCTACACACACCCCCATACACTCGAACACCCACACACACCCCATACACTCGAACACCCACACACAGCCCCATACACTCGAACACCTACACACACCCCCATACACTCGAACACCCACACACACCCATACACTCGAACACCCACACACACCCATACAATCGAACACCCACACACACCCCCATACACTCGAACACCCACACACACCCCATACATTCGAACACCCACACACACCCCCATATACTCGAACATCTACACACACCCCCAGGCACTCGAACACCCACACACACCCCCAGGCACTCGAACACCCACACACACCCCATACACTCGAACACCCACACACACCCCCATGCACTCGAACACCTACACATACCCCCAGGTACTCGAACACCCACACTCACCCCCATACACTCGAACACCTACACACACCCCCAGGCACTCGAACACCTACACACACCCATACACACGAACACCTACACACACACCCCCAGGCACTCGAACACCCACACACACCCCCATACACTCGAACACCCACACACCCCCCATACACTCGAACACCCACACACACCCCCATACACTCGAACACCCACACACACCCCCATACACTGGAACACCCACACACACCCCCATACACTCGAACACCGACACACACCCCCAGGCACTCGAACACCCACACACACCCCCATACACTTGAACACCTACACACACCCACGCACTCGAACACCTACACACACACCCCCAGGCACTCGAACACCCACACACACCCACATACACTCGAACACCTACACACACAGCCCCATAAACTCGAACACCCACACACACCTCCATACAGTCGAACACCCACACACATCCGCATACACTCGAACACCCACACACACCCATACACTCGAACACCTACACACACCCCCATACACTCGAACACCCACACACACCCCCATACACTCGAATACCCACACACACCCCCAGGCACTCGAACACCCACACACACCCATACACACGAACACCTACACACACACACCCAGGTACTCGAACACCCACACACAACCCCATACACTCGAACACCCACACAGACACCCATACACTCGAACGCCTACACACACCCCCATACACTCGAACACCCACACACATCCGCATACACTTGAACGCCCACACACACCTTCATACACTCGAACACCTACACACACCCCCATACACTCGAACACCCACACACCCCCCATTCACTCGAAAACCCACACATACCCCCATACACTCGAACACCCCCACACACCCCCATACACTCGAACACCCACACACACCCCCATACACTCGAACACCCACACACACCCCCATGTACTCGAACACCTACATACACCCTCAGGCACTCGAACACCCACACACACCCCCATACACTCGAACACCCACACACACACCCATACATTCGAACACCCACACACAACCCCATACACTCGAACACCCACACAGACACCCATACACTCGAACGCCTACACACACCCCCATACACTCGAACACCCACACACATCCGCATACACTCGAACACCCACACACACCTTCATACACTCGAACACCCACACACACCCCCATACACTCGAACACCCACACAGACACCCATACACTCGAACGCCTACACACACCCCCATACACTCGAACACCCACACACATCCGCATACACTCGAACACCCACACACACCTTCATACACTCGAACACCTACACACACCCCCATACACTCGAACACCCACACACACCCCATACACTCGAACACCCACACACAGCCCCATACACTCGAACACCTACACACACCTCCATACACTCGAACACCCACACACACCCATACACTCGAACACCCACACACCCCCATACAATCGAACACCCACACACACCCCCATACACTCGAACACCCACACACACCCCATACATTCGAACACCCACACACACCCCCATATACTCGAACATCTACACACACCCCCAGGCACTCGAACACCCACACACACCCCCATACACTCGAACACCCATACACACCCCCATACACTCGAACACCCACACACACCCATACACTCGAACACCTACTCACATCCCCAGGCACTCGAACACCCACACACACCCCCATACACTCGAACACCCACACACACCCCTATACACTCGAACACCTACACACACACAGGCACTCGGACACCCACACACACCCCATACACTCGAACACCCACACAGACACCCATACACTCGATCACCCACACACACCTATACACTCGAACACCCACACAGACACCCATACACTCGAACACCCACACACACCCGCATACACTCGAATACCCACACACACCCCCATACACTCGAACACCTACACACACACCCCCAGGCACTCGAACACCTACACACACACCCCATACACTCGAACACCTACACACACCCCCACACTCGAACACCTACACACACACCCAGGCACTAGGACACCCACACACACCCCATACACTCGAACACCCACACAGACACCCATACAATCGAACACCCACACACACCCCCACACTCGAACACCCACGCACCCTTTGCCACTAACTTAACAACCAATATTATTGAAAGACGGAAAGTTGGTTTAAATGAGATTGTTTAAATATTTTGCTTTTGTTTCCAGATATTCATTTACGTTCATTCAAAAGGTGAAAATATACATCCAGAACATACTTTGAGTAGCGCAGCATTCAGTACGGAGCACAAGTTCCTTTAGTTGCTTTGATTAATATCAGACAAATGTTGATGAAGTCATTAAAACGATGTTACACGTTCCCCTGCATTTGAAGGTAATATCATTCAGTTTCACTTGCATCACGATTCACAGCGTTAAAAGCGCATGCATGAAACATCACTCTGCCATTCCTAGACGTTTGTCGCAGGGCGAAGCGATGTGCCTGCCAAGAGTTGACAGCACCAGAGTGGCGGGATTATTCGGCGTTTCTCACAGGCACTCCACTCAGTGTTTCTCTGATCTCTGGGCTGCTGGCAGAGCGTTCTATTGCTGAGTGATAAGCCTCTGGAATACGCATTTTCTCATCGTCCTGCCACTGAGGGTCACAGAGTCACATGGGAATTAGGGCGTAAGGGCACTGGGAGGTTACTTTTAGCACCACGAGTTTAACTTGCACCAATATTTAAAAGGGACGTAACGTAAACGTAAACCCCGCGCGACAGCCCACGAAGGGCCAAGGCCTACCGCCCAGCCGCTGCGTCCCCCACCTCTGGACGTGGTCAGCGCCCCGAGCCCTCCCGGCCAGTTATGCGGTCTTCTCGACCTGGGGCCGCTACTTCTCCATCAAGTAGCTCCTCAATTGGTCCCCCCGGGACCTAACGAGGCTGAGTGCACCCCGTGCCAGACCTCCCAGAGGGGATAAAATCCCCATGCTGGTACCGGGGATCGAACCCGGGTCCTCCGCGCCACAGGCAAGCGCGCTGCCAGCTGCGCTACGGAGGCGGCCATTTAAAAGGGACACTGGGAGTGAAATTTGAAAGTTCCACATTTCTTGATAGATTTTTTTCTGAAATTTTTACTGTGTTTGTATTTATATAAGAATAGGAGGTACACCAAATTTTATTAAAATTGGATAATTCGTTTATGATATATACATTATTTCATGAATTTAATAGGCACATTTTCAAAATAGAGCTCGCGTCTATTGACTTTTCAAAATTCATTTATATTGGTAGAACTGGTGCTCTAAAACACGGGTAACAATTGTATGTAGAGATATTTCAAATACGTTTGCTGATTATGCTGTACATATTTTTTTACTAACAAAGAAAATTTAATCTTCAAAATTATTGATTTTTTTCATACAAAAAAAATGTTTTTGGAATTCATGTTAATGATAACATCAATATTGAAGCATAGTTTTGTTTAGCTGCTATTTATGAATACTTTTGAAAATTGTCATTGAATTTGAAGCAAAACTCAGGCGCGACTTTCTTTTGGAATGTGCAGAAATGTAGTTTTGAGAAAAACAGGCTTTTATATAGGAGCATCCTGTGTACGTTAAGGGAAGAGCGCTATTTGAAAGGGCCGTAATGACCACATGGAGTGGGGGATATGAAAAATGTTAGCTGATTCAAATGCACAGGTGTTCCAGGAACATTTTAAGGTAAAAAAACAATTTTCGACTTTTTGACAATTTTAACCAAAATTTCACTCTCAGTGTCCCTTAAATATAGCAGCTACTAATACTGCAATGCAATTTAGAATAAATTGAAATTTGGTGTGATTATAGTTCAAGCATTTGTGCATTTAACTACTACATAATAATTAAATTACATTCACAGAATTCCATGCAAAAGAGGCATAGGGCACACTATGTATCCTGAAAAAAAAAATGTTACTTCAGGTACATATTTCTCAAAAACTATAAGAAATATTTATATCAAATTTTTAGTGATTATTTATCCATATTTGTTGAGTACAGCCGGTTAAAGCTTTTATGAATTAGAGCTATAATGTGGAGAAAAAATAATTTAATGCTTAAAAATATTACCATATTTTTTCCTATATAGAATTAAATAGGTTTTATGTGCAAAATTCAAACTGCATAGGATTTATGTTTAACCGGCGATGTCAAGCTATGCTTTATGTTATTCAGACAAAAATTTGGTACCTGTAGCTTCAAAATCCTGCAAGATAAGTGTACCTGAAGTATGACGTGTAACATTTTTTTTCAGAATACAGAGTGTGCTTTGTGCCCCTTTTGCATGGAATTCTCTGAATGTAATTTAATTATTATGTATGAGTTAAATGCACAAATGCTTTAACTATAATCACACCAAATTTAAATTTATTCTAATCGTTAGTAGCTGCTATATTTAAATTTTAAATATTGGTGTAAGTTAACCTCGTGGTGCTAAACATAAACTCCCAGTGCCCTTGTACCTTCTAGCCATCGCAGGCCTAACGGAATGTAACGAACTGGCTGAACGAGGGGTTCCTAACCGACCAGAAAGGTAGCGTGTGTCTCTATGTCCAATTGCACAGATTTGACCTTCACGTCTCCGATTTCATTCATATTAAGGCAATGTATCTATCAAAATTAAAAAAAAATCCACAATTTTCTTCCGATTTCGCACACTCAGATCATAAAATGTGTAGTGTACACAAACTGTCAATGTTCTATTTCAAACCGTTTTTAAATTATTAATATATTTATTAATAATAAGTCACTTTTTGGTATGCTAATATGAAATGACCCTTGGACCCTACAGTTTATTTTATCTCTCCTAAAGTTTTAATTTGAGCTCAGTATAGGTACAGACATAAACAAATTTTCATATTACCATTACTTAAATTTAACTAGTTTAAGAGAAAAAAAAATGTTTTGTATACAGTTTATAGATATTTTCAATTTTTCAGTATGAGTTATGAAAAATATTTAATTTCAGCTCAATTATTTAATAGTTTTTAACCAACGCATGACATTTTAATACTTTAGTCTCTGAAACTCTCCTGAAAATGTCAGGCTAATAAGTTATAAACTAGGGTTCAACAGCATTTTGAATAGTGACAAATATTTTAAAGTTTAACACTACATTTTGTACTTGAACTAAATCCAATCAACTTAAAATTCCCCAGTACCATATGTAACACTCTCTGTTGCTTTCTTCTTGGCCTCAGTAGCAGTTTTTGAGAGTTTGAAGTTTGCTTGGTTGTTTCTTAATAAGAAAACTTTCCTTTCACCTTTGCATTGTTCACAAAATGTAGAAATTTATTGTTCTTAACTAACCTCTACACTATGCACTTTATACACAAAATTAATGAATTATTTGCTTGTTACGACTTTACTGTAGACTAACAAATAACTTAAAACACATTAACTACCTAAACAATGCATAATATATAACTGGAACACTGAAATAACCTGGCAAGATTACAGAATTACAGAACATTGACAGCATTTCTGTTTGGAAGCAAAACATGTCAGATTCACAGCATTTCAGCTCAAATATTGAATTCATTTCAGCACAGCCAACTCACAATCTTTCTGAAGTAAAATTCCCTGCAAGAGGCTAAAGTCAAGGCCAGTGAAAACGAAGAAAGAATTTCAAAGCTGTAGCGACGAAGTTTAGCGATGAAAGCCCACCTGCACAACGACATTTAAATGCCCTGCTGGAGCTTTAAAAATGGCTGATGTTGATAAAATTAAATTGTGCCGTTAAAGTACAAAGTTTAAGCATAATAAAAATGCAAAAAATAAGATTAAGAATTTTCGGCAATTTTCACCAAATTTCATAGATAGATTGCCTTAGATGTACGTGTTCTGCGAATGCAATAATGATACACCTATTCTTTTGTTACACTGTAAATTAATTGAAGAAGTTGAAGACAATTGTATTTCCGGTAAAATTGTCTTCAACTTTTTCTGCGATAGCGAACACAAGGAGCACAACAATACCTTTCATTCAAGATACCAACAAGCAAAAGCAGTGCGAGATACTCTACAGTTGCACTGTTTTGCTCCAGTATCTGCATCTCAGGTGTTAATAGAGAACTATTCGTTTCAAACCGAAGGGAAAATGGTGGGCACTTAAAAATCAATTTAACTCGAAGTGCAATGGCTGCAAGTGTAAATATATTACTGGAATTATAAATAGTGGAATGTTAATTTTGTGCCGCCTGAAGAGTGTGGTCTGTTATAGTTATTCCAGTGTTTGTGCTTTACAGTTTGGCCTTGATGGAACTGCAACACATGATATGCAATCAGCTGCACAGGGTGTGTTTAGCTCTTGACCTACGTTGCAGCGTTACTCCCGTCTGCTCGGCTTGGTAAGTTACTTCATTTCTTTGTATTTATTTGGGATTCAATCTGAATCTCTTCTAGGATTACATGGCATCATCAAGCTACCTTTTAAATATTTTTCCGGAAATTTAATGCAAAGAGTTTGTATTGTTAATGTTGTTTATAACGTTAATGACTTTGTACACATAGAAAATATTAAACTAATTATTTTGGTTTCACGTATAAATGAAGTATAGGCATATTCCAATATTCAAAATGAGTCACAGATCATATTTATCTGAAAAATAATACAAGAGATATTTATATTTATGCAGAACGGTGTGCGTAAAACATCCGACAATTTAATGTTTTATATGTACCAAAATAATTTATTTACTGACTAACAAAAGGATACAAAAGAGTATCATTTTTTCGTTCACAGAACACATAAACTTAATTTCAATGAAATCGGTCCCGTGGCATAAGTTAGGATGCCAGAGATGTCGCTTTGGGAGAATATCGGCTCCGCACTATATGGCAGCATCTACATCAGGACAACTGACTGCAGTAACGGGGGAATCACCAATTGGCTAATGCTGTTATCCGCCCGACCGCACTTTTGCCATCTCTATGGTCGTTGTTTATGCATAACAACAGTACTGTGTTTTATCAGAAACTGGTTAATAAGATACCCAGCAACTGCGTGCATTGTGTTGCTGATTTGAACCCCGTTGTGCACGTGTGGGAGGGAGATGCGCCCAGAAGACACAGGAGGGAGTTTCTGGACTTTTCACGTTATGAAGGCACAATGGCTCAGCGCGGCGTTGCCACGTATGTTGCGCCGATGTGATTACTGTGTTTGCTCACAACCAGGTTTTTATTATTATTATTATTATTATTATTATTATTATTATTATTATTATTATTATTATTATTATTATTATTATTATTATTATTATTATTATTATTATTATTATTATTATTATTATTATTATTATTATTATTATTATTATTATTATTATTATTATTATTATTATTATTATTATTATTATTATTATTATTATTATTATTATTATTATTATTATTATTATTATTATTATTATTATTATTATTATTATTATTATTATTATTATTATTATTATTATTATTATTATTATTATTATTATTATTATTATTATTATTATTATTATTATTATTATTATTATTATTATTATTATTATTATTATTATTATTATTATTATTATTATTATTATTATTATTATTATTATTGGCCGCCTCCGTAGCGCAGCTGGCAGCGCGCTTGCCTGTGGCGCGGAGGACCCGGGTTCGATCCCCGGTACCAGCATGGGGATTTTATCCGCTCTGGGAGGTCTGGCACGGGGTGCACTCAGCCTCGTTAGGTCCCGGGGGCACCAATTGAGGAGCTACTTGATGGAGAAGTAGCGGCCCCAGGTCGAGAAGACCGCATAACTGGCCGGGAGGGCTCGGGGCGCTGACCACGTCCCACCCTCCAGTACTGCACCTCACCAATGACGCCTGTAGTGGGCAGAGGTGGGGGACGCAGCGGCTGGGCGGTAGGCCTTGGCCCTTCGTGGGCTGTCGCGCGGGGTTTACATTTACATTACATTATTATTATTATTATTATTATTATTATTATTATTATTATTATTATTATTATTATTATTATTATTATTATTATTATTATTATTATTACTACTATTACTGTTACAGTTACTGTTACTGTTACTATTATTATTATTATTATTATTATTATTATTATTATTATTATTATTATTATTATTATTATTATTATTATTATTATTATTATTATTGTTATTGTTATTATTATTATTGTTATTGTTATTATTATTATTATTATTATTATTATTATTATTATTATTATTATTATTATTATTATTATTATTATTATTATTATTATTATTATTATTATTATTATTATTATTATTATTATTATTATTATTATTATTATTATTATTATTATTATTATTATTATTATTATTATGATTATTATTATATTAATAATATCTTATGATAAACCCTTACCGTTTTTACATTCTTTTCTTAATATAAAAAATGTAGGCCTGCTTACACCAGTCGCCTTATGAAGTTCACCATCAATAAACGAGTCACTGTATCCGGGGTTCTTTTTCTTTCAATAATCATACACTCTAAGAATTGTTTTTCGCTCGCCACTTTTAATAATTTCGCCTTTTTTTCTGCGATCCATTGCGCACTGATCACTTAACTGCAATGCACACGATTACCAGAGAACTTGTAGAACTCGCTCACACCTCAAATCCCCGAAACCTATTGAAAACCTCCACTGAAGTACAATCCCTTATCGGCCCTTCAACTGTCACACATCTGGTTTCCATCATCTGCAAGACAGGAGAGCCGGGTGGTGTTGGCCGTGTGCTTAGCGCGCTAAAAACATTTTCCTTTAAATGGTGATTTATGGATGGCTTGTTACTGGAGATGTTCTATATTTATATAAAAGTAATTTCGTTATTTCCTTGACAACTTTGTCGTTGGAAGTTTTTACGTGGACTTACAGAATGAGAATTAGCCAGCGACGACATTTTCCACTGTATAAACAAATAATCTTAACACTTTGTTTTAAACTTTATTTTTTTTAAAAAAATATGTTTAGACATATTGATATAATCTAAATACTAACGTGGCCTATAAAAGCAAGCGAATAATCCAGATTTTTTTCATTGCAATTATTTCGATTTAAAGCCATGTTTAAACGTGCGGAGCGAGAAAGATGTTAAAAAATCTGCTTTCAACAAAATTTTACATTTTATTATTTTAAAAAATGTACAATTGCATAAAAGGTTTATCGTGCATACCATAGTATTCTTCGACACATTTTACACCGAAATGCATGTTCATACTTTATCTTAGTCACATTTGAAAACACGCAAATTTGGCAACGGCGCACGTGAATCCTCCATAAGAATAACATGGTCCATAAGAGCCCGTTGTGCCTTCATGACGTGAAAATAGCTCATAGAATTGCGCAACCCTAGTCAGTGTAGCCTTGTATTCAACATAGCTTCCCTCGGCTTTTCCTTTCTTTAACTGTGTTTTTTTTTCTTGGGAGAAGATACTTATTTAGATAAACTTGAAAAGCAAAATATTAACTAAATATTGATTTTCATCCTAATTGTTGAAGCCGAGACCTTTAATATCATGGCTTGTTTGTTGATATTGGCCCATTAGCAGAGAAATTATGGCCAAAATAATGTTTAGAGGTTTTGTGACTGTTACGCGTAAAATAGCGGTTTTTTTCCTTCAGGAATGACACCTATTTAGGTAAACTTAATAAGCAAAACATTGTCTGAATACAAAATTTGATCGAAATCGTTATTAAGCTGCACGGAATATATATAAGAATTGCTCGTTTAAATATATAATATAAGAAACTGCTTGGCGTAGTTGACAAAGGCGGTGATTACACTATGTATTAAGCCTTCTTCCTTCCGTGTGGATGGACAAAAGCAGTTCAACTGGACCACTCCACTGAAACACGTTCTTGCCTCACTCCACCTGCCAACTCTCCCCTTCACTGCTGTGCAGCCTCCGACAGTGGCGAATATGGTGTTTCGTGAAAAATGGTAGAAAGAATTTGTTGTAAGTTACAAAAACAGGAAAGTTTGCTGCTTAATATCCAGATTTCAATTTGCAAATATAAAATATTACAATATCAATATCACTACTCGTATTTGTAAACATAAAAAGGGACGATATGATTCCACTTTTTAGTGGTTTAGTTTCTTATTAGTTTATTTAATATAAACTATTGTATTTGGTGTTTCAAAGTTAGAATATAATATTAAGTTTAAAACCAAAGAATTTATGTTGATCAAATAGTCTTAAAATAGTTGTAAGGCTAAGTAGCGATGTAACTTTACTGCTTTATTTATTGTGAAAGAGAAACAATTTAGTATGTTAATCATAAGACAGCGTAAGGATTGTTCCTTTCTGTGTAATCACCTGTGAAAAGAAAAGCAAGTCAATTAGTGTTGCCAGACCACATAAAATGGTATAATCACTGTTTAAGACTAGATACTTCCTATGTGCTACAATGCTAATTAAACTATAGTTTAATAAAGCACAAATTTTTCATTGTCTAAAATACCTGATGTGACAGAAAAAAATACGGATTGCATCGTTCAACTCAACACAAAACATTCGATTGGGAACACTTATTCATTCGAAAATAATTTTTGATGCAGGGCAGTGCAGAGTTCTCAAAATAAACAAATTGAGCGTGATGGAAAACCTGAAAAAAAGACAAAGATAGTAATTCATTGTAAACTTCTATTGAATTCACCTATTACATATCTGTTTAGCATATCATATTCTCTGTTTATATTTCAGTGGTGCCTGTAAAATACCACGCGTTCGGTATTCAATCCTCTGTCATTTATGAAGACCAATCTGAAGGGACACTGTTTCCGTATGTCTATCGTGTAAGAACTAATATATCATTTGTCTGTCATTACTCATTTGTTCTAGATGATGCTCTCTTTTTATCCTCCGAAATAAGTGCAAACGAATACCTAGAAACAAAAGCGAAACGTTTAAACAGTTTCATTGAAACCAACGTTCTGCCTTGCAATCCAAAGGATCCAAACACATTTGCTTCCAAATCCGTTGGGTTCACCGTCGAAGAATGGCTGGTAGACATTCAGGATCCTCTTGACAATGGAGAGCATAAAGTCATCACCAACACCTTTAGTTAAGACCCATATAACAAATTTGCATAATGTCCGTAAGACAATATTAGCTTGGAGGATTTGTTGTAGCAAGCGTAAGATGTTACCTGATATTGCCCACCACTCCCCTCCAGCCCTCCTTCCGCGGGAAGCCTTGACATTTCGCGGCAGGCACACCAAAGGTATGTGACATTCTCCATAACCTATCCTTCTCACCTCACAGTCAAGGAATTTAACGCATTTACTATTCTATTTAAGGTTAACGTCTAAAACCAAACGGCTTTCTCTATAGTGTTGCTGAGGATGTTCCCCATGCGCATTAAGGAAACAGTAACGCAGTACATATCTATACACACTCATCGCTTAAACACGTGACAAATCTAAATGAGTGAGTCGAGAAATGTTACTGTCCACTTGTCTTCTTTCCTTAAAATTAAGTACATAAGCAAAAAGGGCGGCACTTGTCTGCAGTAAAATGCCTGCTAACATTTAGGGAGTTCTTTTCTTGCAGGCTTTCTTGGGTGCATATCATTTGGGCACGATAGCAGTTGGGTACATTAGCAAATTTGTTTTGTTAACGTCCTCCAACGTAGTGTCATATCGCACGGCGACTGAATGAAATGGGTGAAATGATGCTCAAATGAGCGCGAGGTTCATGGAGCTTTAAGTTACCCGACATTCGTCTCTCAGGATAAGGGAAAACCTCAGATAACTTACCCTAAGCGAGATTCCAACTCGCGACCTCTTGAAGCACATTAGCACTTGGGCACATTAGCACTTGGGTACATTAGTATTTGGGCACGATAGCAGTTGGGTACACTAGCACTTGGGCACGATAGCAGTTGGTACACTAGCACTTGGCCACGATAGCAGTTGGTACATTAGCACTTGGGCACATTAGCACTTGGATACATTAGTACTTGGGCACGATAGCAGTTGGGTACATTAGCACTTGGGCACGATAGCAGTTGGGTACATTAGCACTTGGGCACATTAGCACTTGGATACATTAGTACTTGGGCACGATAGCAGTTGGGTACATTAGCACTTGGGCACGATAGCAGTTGGTACATTAG
This sequence comes from Tenodera sinensis, assembly GCA_030765045.1. Lineage (NCBI taxonomy): Eukaryota > Metazoa > Arthropoda > Insecta > Mantodea > Mantidae > Tenodera > Tenodera sinensis. Next base: position 15,595,488 of record CM060964.1, on the reverse strand, counting down.
CACTTGGGCACATTAGCACTTGGATACATTAGTACTTGGGCACGATAGCAGTTGGGTACATTAGCACTTGGGCACGATAGCAGTTGGGTACATTAGCACTTGGGCACATTAGCACTTGGATACATTAGTACTTGGGCACGATAGCAGTAGGGTACATTAGCACTTGGGCACGATAGCAGTTGGGTACATTAGCACTTGGGCACGATAGCAGTTGGTACACTAGCACTTGGCCACGAAAGCAGTTGGTACATTAGCACTTGGGCACATTAGCACTTGGGCACGATAGCAGTTGGGTACACTAGCACTTGGGCACGATAGCAGTTGGGTACATTAGCACTTGGGCACGATAGCAGTTGGTACACTAGCACTTGGGCACGATAGCAGTTGCTTCAGAAAGGTTGCGAGTTGGCTGTGCTGAAATGAATTCCATATTCGAGCTGAAATGCCGCAAATCTAACGATTTGCTGCCAAACACAGAAATGCAGTCAGTGTTCTGTAATTCTATAATTTTGCCAGGTTATTTCAGTGTTCCAGTTATATATTAGGCATTGTTTAGTAGTAGTTAATAGGTTTTAAGTTATTCGTTAGTCTATAATAGAGCCGTAACAAGCAGATATTTTATGAATTTTGTGTATTAATTTGCGAAAGTGCATAGTGTAGAGGTTAGCTAAGAACAACAAATTTCTAAAAGGAAAGTTTTCATATTAAGAAACAACCAAGCAAACTTAACATTCTCAAAACTGCTACTGAGGCCAAGAACTAAGCAACAGAGAGTCCCACATATGGTGCTGGGGAATTTTAAGTTGATTGGATTTAGCTAAAGAACAAAGACATACTGTTAAACTTTAAAATTCATTGTTCTCAGTTCGTTCCCCCCCCCCAGGATTTTTCACTATTCAAAATGCTCCTTGGGCCCTGTTTATAACTTATTAGCATGAAATTTTCAGCAGACCTTCAGAGATTAAGGTTTTAAAATGTGTCGTGTGCTAGTTAAAAAATATTAAATAATTGAGCTGAAATTAAATATTTTCATAACTCATATTGAAAAAAAAAATTGAAAATATTAATAAATAGTGAACAAAAAAAAAAAAAAAAAAAAAAAAAAAAAAAAAAAAAAAAAAAGAATCTTAAATAGTGCCTTAAATAGTGAAGAATTGTGCCTTATGAGCCTTATACCCATGTGTTATGATATTATAACTTCAACAATACTCTGTATCAGCTCATTCGTGCAACAGTGGCTTAAGTACAATGTTCCCAAGTTTATAGTGCACCAAGATTGGACATCAAGAAGGCAAGATCTGAATCCACTGGATTACCAACTATGGGACATCATCGAGAGTAAAGCTTGTTCGACACGACACAGAAATGTGGAGCCCCTAAAACGAGATTTGAAGCGAAAAGTGCAGAATTTGTACATAATTGTCATGCGCACTGTTACAAATGGTTGCCCGCGTAGTTTGAAAGCCTGTGTGGCCTCCAGAGGAGGGCATATTGAGTAACTATCTGTGCTTTGTGTCCACTATGTTATAGTAAATGGTATGCAAAGGTTTGGATGGTATCGTTCATACCCACGTTTCTTTACACTGAACTTGTAAGCAACTTCCAGGTGTAGTAAGATCAGCACCAAGAGAGGTAACATTGGTAGAATTTGGACATGTAGGAAGGAAATGCATAATACCTGAGAGAATTTTGGAACATAGGTACAGAAGGGTTAGTTGGTGGATGAATATAGGGGAGCAGTTACAAAGAATAGGAATGGGGGATTTATGGTCCCTCGAGGAGAGAAATGTTAGGGAATTTTGGAAAGCAGTAAGGGGTAGATTAGAGGATACTCAAAGGCAGAACATTTGGGGAAGTATAGAGGGGAAGAAATCTTTGAGGAGAGAAATCTACGGCACCCAATTCTCAGCTATATAAGCGAGTCGGACAGGACACAATTGTGAGCGCGTAGAACCGTCAGTATTTGTGTCAAGGTTACGATAGAACAGAGCAGCTGAGAGTTGCAAGATCACGACCAGTTGTAAATTCACTCTGGAGTCACTGTATATTCCAATAACAAAATGTATACTCCTCATTCTTTATGTACGAGTAACTTTGCAAACATAGCAGAGTAAGGAAAGAGAACAAACACGCTTACGGAACAATTTGTTTGTTCTAACTTTATTTAAGTATTATCAAAAATACCTAACTTTATCTTTCAGAAAGGAATGATTTCCTGATTCTATTCTGCTTGTATTTGTAGAATAGTTTATCCAGTAAAGTCTAAACCTGTCAAATAATTGTGCCGATTTGATTCATCGTGGATAACTAGGTGACTTTAGAAAACCTTTTCCCCGTGCCTGCCTTGAGAGATACTTGCTTCCCACAAGGCGGGATTTTACAGCGCCATGTTGAAATATCCGATTGTTTCCTCTGTGGTGAAGTCCCAGTGGGTGAGCTCTTTTGGAGTGATGGTGAACGGAAGTGCTTGCGACAGATGGGGTTACTTTGAACTTGCTGAGCCCTCGTTTACCTTGGACGGCCCTCTCTCTCTCACTTGGCTGCGGCGAGATCAGGTTACACGAAAGGAAAGCGACCTCGTTTCCCATACTTATGCATCTGGTGAACGCTATGAGTGCCACATTACATTCTGATACAATCAAAGCCCCGTGAAACCGATGTATTGGGTTAGCAAACAAATGACAGTCAAGTGGTGCTGTTTCCAAGGCTCCAATGGCGCACCAGTCTGAGGAGCGTCCTAAAACACAGCAAGCAAGTGTTACAGTCAGTATAAAAATCTCTAATTGTCTACTTTATGGGGAGCTAGGTGCAGGCGCTATCTGGAGCACGAAGCCCAACGTGGAGGAGGATAAAGAAGACACGATTATGCTGGAAAGAACAGGGTCCCTTACCATTGCAATTCTCACGCCACTCCGTCTAAGCCATTCGCAATCCGGCAGTCAGTCGAGACCACTCCCAGCGCAACACACCAACCGCCGTTGAGCGGCCGTACTACCCTCACAGAGATGAGAGAAATTGTGGTAAAAGGGCAACAAGCCCAGCCTGTCCTATCGACCAGGGACATCCTCAATGGAAATCGGACCCCTCCCCCCAGACGTGTTAACGCGGAGCCAACTCGCTCGAGGCTTTATGATGGAGATAGCAGTTTTTAAACAGAGAAGAAACAGAATACATATCGGTGGTTTTGACACAAAAAAAAAAAAAAAAATAACGAAACATAATAGGCATTTTAAAAGGACATTTCTTTCATTTCCGCACAAAAAATATATACTCTACTGTTTGTGAAAATTGCAACACCGCGAAGGAATAGCCCTAATGAATGACTGATGTAGAGAAAGCAATAAGTGATCAGGCTTGCAGAGAGATGAGGTGCATGTAGTTAGTGCAGAGCTGTCAGACAAGATGGAAACGTCCACGTCAAAGGAAGCCGTATCAGCATGTGAGCAAATTCGAACGGTGACAGGATGATAGGTTTCCGGAAAGTGGGTTTGTCATACCGTGACATTTCGGCTCGTACAAGGCATGCGTGTGTGGAAGCATTGGATTGAAGAAGATGGCACACAGTGAAGAACGGGTACTGAACCACACAACATAATTACAGCAATGGATGAACGCCAATTTGTCCGCATGGCCATAACGGTGTTGGTTCAACGCTGGAGCACTACAACAGATGTGAATTCGTCTGCATCGAAAATTCGCCGTCATCTGCTGCAGATTGGACTGGTTGCACACATGCCGGTTACGTTGACTTCCATTGTCCAGAAACCACAAGCGCCTCCGTCTGCAGTGGGCACGTGGACTGGCGTGCGGAGGACCAAAACGGAATCTTTTCGGAGGAGTCCTGCTGCAACTGTCATACAGAGACGGCGTGAGCGCAACCTGAAGCCGTGCATTGTTGAGCGGCATAGCGGACAAACACCGGGTGTTTGGGGAGCCACTGGATACAACAACCGATCTCGTCTCCTACAAATTGAGGGTACTTTGAACAGCAAAGGGAGATTGTAAAGCCCGAAGTATACCCCTGCTTCAGGCATCTCCACAGTCCTTATTTCAGAACAATGCCCGGCCACCTGTGTGGGTCGTGAGGTGAGACGTGAACTAATATTGCGCATAGGGGAAGCTACTTTCCTTCCCTTCCTCTCTGCAACGGCTGAGAGCGGGGAATAGACGGGACGCTTGCCGCGAAGGAATAAACACTACCACAACAGCGTGCAGCTGAAACAATTGCAGTTCACACGAAAGTAATTGTTGGCACATAGAAATAGTTATACTTTGCTCGTTATAAAGCTGATTTTTATGCATGTCATTAGCAATATTCACTAAAGCTATGGTAATGAACTTCTCTCCTTCATGGACAGAAACGTTATGACTTCTGCGCATACATGATTGCGCAACTTCCTTCCCCAATTAGACTTTGAGGTGAAGAGCTGCCACAGCGCAGCTAAGGGAATTGCTCTTGTCTTGCCTCACGAGTTGTACAAGCGACGGATACCATTGCTTCCCTGGCCTGCCTGGGATATGTTCGTCACGGTCCTACAATGTCAATCATCTGTGGACGTGCATATAAACTGTGTGAAGGGTGATTCCCCAGGAACATATTCAGAACCTTTTTGATCCTATGCCACGGCGTTAAGCACCACGTGGAGTCTACACTGAATGCTGAATATTCAGGTTCAAAGTCATGAGCTTATTTGTAAAGTTAACAATTTGTTTATTGTCAAGTACCTAATCCATGGTATAAAATTCATTTCAAGCATGTTTCCTTCTTATTGTTGTAATTTTCTCCAACAGTAGTGAATATACAACAATATTATTGTATTTGGTACACTTAACAAGACTTGGCTACTATCATGGTAATACTGAATGTTAAATTATTGAGCCTGTTAATTCTCCTGAACGTTGTTCCTGATTTGCTGCATGCTCCAAACAACAAATGGGTAACAAACATAATTCAGGATTTCGTGAATAGCTGTGGCAGAAGCATGCCAGCAAGCTTCATCTCTGCAAGTAAGAAAATGTGCTGCACTTCTGGCACAGGAAACTGATGATTTTCTGTCATTCATATTACTTAAATTATTTTAATTTTCTCCTATACAGGGTGTCCCAAAAAAACCGAGAACGCTTAGTATGTTGTGCGGGATGGCACACTGATGGGAACGCCTGTCCGGAAATGCACGGTTCGGAAACGGACGGTTGTGACAATTTTCTAACATTGCTTTTGGTGTTTAAACACGGAAGGTATGCAACCCTTTAGTAATCTGTGTACTGGGATGAGCGATCTGAGCCTAATAATATTCCTACGCATGCGCTAAATTTCTCCATAGAGTCCTTGGTGCGCATCCCAATACAGTAACGTTTCTTAACAGCAGTGCAACACGTACCAGTACTGAAATGGCCAAATTGAGCACACTTTGATGTAAAGGTGTGGAATCACGTCAACGTCGCATATGCTAATCGATGGATTGGTAGAGGTGGACCAGTTCCATGGCCAGCACGGTCGCCAGATCTGACACCTCTTGACTATTTTCTGTGGAGTTGAATGAAGAGTGTGGAGTATGACACTCCTGTAACGTTAGCGGAGAATCTTATGGCTTGAGTCCTCGGAGCGATTGTCGCATCGATGTTATAGATCCAGTTTTGCTTTCTCCTACGTATAGTAAGTAGAGGAAGTAAATTGTTAAAAACTTCGTAGATATTTTTTCACAGGAATTTAATATTACACTTTGAAAATAAATTATGGAGCTAACAGCCTACCGTAAAAATATAATAATAATAATAATAATAATAATAATAATAATAATAATAATAGTAATAATAGTAATAATAGTAATAGTAATAGTAATAATAATAATAATAATAATAATAATAATAATAATAATAATAATAATAATAATAATAATAATAATAATAATAATAATAATAATAATAATAATAATAATAATAATAATAATAATAATAATAATAATAATAATAATAATAATAATAATAATAATAATAATAATAATAATAATAATAATAATAATAATAATAATAATAATAATAATAATAATAATAATAATAATAATAATAATAATAATAATAATAATAATAATAGAGGATATATTACTGTTATACGTTCTTTTATTTATTTCACCATTAGTTCACATATTGGTTGTTGTTATTAACTAATAATTAAGAATAATTTTAAACCAAAGGGTGTTTACAAGGTGGAAACTAAAACCACATGTACTTGCATCATAGAAATAATTTACTTCTCTTCGTGAAGATCACATATACAACCCGGAGGGACCGGGGCGCTGACCACGTCCCACCTTCCAGGACTGCACCCACGGGGTTAGTTAGTTTAAATATTTCGGTTTTTCTCTTCCTTTTGTTGCAGATCGCCTCACTGAAATATGTGTAATAGACGCTTTTAATAATAGGACGTTGTCAACTAATCGCCAAAGAAATGTAAATATCTTCATTGATTAGCTAAACGACTTACTATTTGAAGAAACGAAGGAATTGCTTTTGTTCTCGGATAGGAGATTTAGTCGTTCCCACAGTCAGAGCTTAAAACGCCTTGTGGCAGGCAACCTTGCATACATTTACTGAAGCGTCTAGCAGGTAGCTGAGCTGAAGACAGATCTAAGTCACCCCTTACACCCAATATAGAAGAGAAACCTATATCACATGTCACTTTTCATATTGTAAGGGAACACCCATAACAATGTTTAACACAATGAACCCGCTGGGTATGTAACCAGCGAAAAGCATTGCGAATTGTTGAACATAACCTATCAGCTGTATGAAAAAGCATAACAATCACGTGTTATTTGCAGCATATGTTGGGAATGGTTGCACAGTTCAGTACGTCTCAAAAACACTTTGAATTTCAATAATCGTACCAGGAGCTGCGGAAAATAACATACTTGAATGGATGTTTCCTACCAGTGTATGTAAAATCCATAATCAATTTATGGACACCTGTAGGTATCACCTACATATAAACAAGACACCTTTAATAAGAAATGTGGAAATGGTGAAATATAACACAAGCAATGTATTAAATGTTCTTAATTATTTAGAAACGCACATATTCCTATTTACATAGCTTCAAATGGCAGGTGCATGTAACAGAACAAAACACTGTCATGACGTATACTTACAGAGGAGAGTAACACATGATATTACCCAGTAGGATGGCTCAGGCGGTAACGTCTGTGGCCTTCATTCGGGAGGTCGCTGGTTCGATCCTCGTGGTCGAATTTCCCGACCCATGGTATTTTCGGACGTTTCCCCGGGGCGCCAGGTGAATGCTGGGAAGGATTTTCCCTTCCTCCATTTCGTTACATTAATAATTTCATTTCGCCCTTCATCCTTTAGGTTTCTTTCAGGGTTGGAAGCGTCGGCGAGCCTCGAGGCAGTGCTGCAGAGGGAGCAAATGCACTGTGGAAATCTCGTCCCCGTATTGGAAGGCGAGCCAACTGGATTATACAAGCCCGAGGGGGGAGGGGAGCCAGTTTCCGTGTTTCTCCCCCTCCCCCTTGGGAGTACGAACCCGAAGGGGTGGTACAGAAACCAGGCTGAGCAAGTTATCATTGAGTCAAGGCAACTAGGTTCACCACAGTACACAGATGGCTATAGGGTTGCATACCGTTCGTATTAAGGTACCAAAACAAATTGTCACAACCGTTCATTCTCCAGCGTCCAAACTGTGCATTTCCGGACACGGTTCCTATTTCAAAACTGATGAGCTTGTCGTCCCGCACAACGTACTAAGCGTTGTCGGTGTTTGTCAAGTTGAATGCCTTGTATACACAGTCAGTACTGTCAAGCCTGGTGGTGTTGCGAATCCTTGAAACGCCACCTGTGTTGACCTTCCGTTCTACCCGCCCGCTTCCAGCTGCCCGGGCATTGAGGTGAGGTTGCCTGGCAGCCTGGCAGCACAATTAGACATTGTAAATTAGTTGCATGAAGCAATGAAACACGTTTAAGCTCATTTAGATATCGGTTTTAGTGACCATTATTTGTTTCCCGAAAAGGAGAGAGGGAGAAGGTGACAATTGTATAGTGGAGAAATGTAATTGATTTGCAATTCATTTTACGTATGCTACAGTCACAAATAGCTAACAACAATAAATGGTCTATACCTAGTACAGACAGCCTAGGAGGGAAGACTAAGCACCTTCAACAATGAAATCCCTTTTGCCTATGCCCGCCGAGAGGGAGTGGTGAGATGAGAGGGCACGAAGGGTTGTCCAGCCTGAGGTGAGACGAGTGTAGAGGGCAGGGTCCCTAACGACTACAGACTGAATAACTCCGGTGTGGTGCGCAGACTGAGAAATCGCAGGTCCCCGCCGCCTGCCTTGCACGCCGACACTTAGAACCCTGAAATAGTCAAGCAGATGAAAGGTGAGGTGAAATGGAGGGACATAGAACTCGGGGGATGTAACTATCCTTCTCAGCATTCGCCTAGCGACCCGGGGCAACTCCGAAAAAAGCCATTGGTCTGGACGATCGGCCACGGAAATCGAACCTACAACCTCCCGAATGCGATCCTCACACGTTACCGCGGAGTCATCCCTCGCGGTAAATTAAATGTAAAAATCTGATGTGTTGTACTCACATGACTTTCCCTACTCGTGTACTAATCATTCTTACAAACTCTTATTCCTATAGCTTCGTGTTAGTAGAGATAAACATTTGCAGAAATTATATTGTTTATTTCCTTGTATTGCAAGGGGAATATTAGAATACAGTAGGCTTTGAGCGACAGTCAAATCTTTTAAAGCTTTGAGATTCCGTTCTCTTTGCACGGTTAACATATAAAAAATGAATACGATGTTCCATTTGACGAAAGTTTAAGTTTTCCAAAACTCACACAAATAACAAGGAATATGTCCGAAATGGTTCACTCTAAAAACATTATTTGCATATAAATTGTATGTTGTAGCATGATCTACATTTTTTGTATAGTAAGATTTGGTCTATCTCTTACGATTTACCAGTTATTCAAAAATCACCCAGAGTAAACAGAATTACATGTGCTATAGCCAGACAATTCAAAATATACATTTAATTTGTCATGAAAATATCTTAAACATGGCATTTTGTTCAAAATCGTTAGTGATTTTCAAGAAAATAAAAATTTTCGAACAATTTTCCGTGTAAAGGGTAGTTTATGCTGAAGGAATTTTCTTTAAAATCTGCGGGTCGCATCCTTCAAATGTGTTAAATTAAATACCAATATAGACTTTAAAATGTATGTAATTTACTATTGTAATTCTTCTTTCTGATCGTCCTTCAAAATGTGACATTTATTTCATTCTGTGCAGAGCTCTGGGTTTTGCAGTTAAAAAAATCAAAATGCCACAGTAAAATTAATATTATTTGTTTATTATTGAGTGTGCCAGATTTTTAAACTAAATTTGCGATGTTACTTTATACAGCATTGAATTTTTCAAGATTTCGAAAATGCATCCACAATATTTTAGGTCATATTTATCGGCCTATTTTCTAATCTTTTTCGGTCATAAGTGACGCCATATTTCTAACATTTTTAGATCTTAAACATGGCAATGAGTTTGCACTTTGTTATTGCGTCTAAACACAGTTAATGTTTGAGTCCAATAACAAAGAAATAGTAAGAATAAATATACCACTGTATTCATTTGAATGCAACTAAGCCTGTAAGTAATGCCTTAATAATGCACTAGTATATACGGAGGGGGACACCTCGCGCACACAGAGATCTGCTGTGGCTACCATCTCCAGGAGGGAGGGATGAAGGATTTAAGCCACAGAGAGGTGCGGAGGTGCCCAGTGGGAGGGATGAGCGACCCGTCCAACCAGGCAGCCTTCCAGTGTTTACAGGGGACACTCTTTCCTTGCAACAAGCATCCGTACCAGAAACGTTAGAAGAGCACATGACAAATGAAAGGGAAACGAAATGAAGGGGAAACGAGTGATAGTAGAGCAACCACCTACCGACCAGGGAAAACCAGGTAAAAGCCAAGGTCAGATTGGGCGATCAACGAGTTCTCACACGTCACGCTTGGTTAGTGATGTTATTCATAAAGAGAAAGTGATGTTTTAATTGGCTGCACTACATTTTGTGTGGTAAATACAAATACGTACTTCTGCCTATCCTAGGAATGGAACGACTCGCTTCAACTTGTGCCCAATGGGACCAGGTTCAGATCCCATAAGCCGCAGATTGCATTATGCATTCTATTGACTCTTTTCACGTTTTGTGTGTTGCTAAGGCCTGTTTGAAGGGCTAGCATGGAAACAAGCGGACTGCTGTGCTGTATATGGACCACGTGGTATTTAAACCGCCAAAGGCACAGTTTCACTAACTGTTGAAATTCATAAGACGAGAATCCGGTTATCTGGCAGCCAATGGTTGCCGGGCCGATCCTGTTGCTAAGCGTAACACTGGACTGGTTGTGCCCGCCGTTACATCATTCAAATGTAGGTACCCACGTGGAATATTGAGCAGTTGCTCTAAATCACCTCTAATGAAATCCCAAGCCAAGTATCGCGCCTTTCTAGTTAAGTATTTGCTTTTAACAGTTCATTTGGCTCAGCTCTAACAGCTTTAAGGGACACTGGGAGTGAACTTTTGGTCAAAATTGTCAAAAAGTCGAAAATTGTTTTTTTACCTTAAAATGTTCCTGGAACACCTGTGCATTTGGATCGGCTAACATTTTTCATATCCCCCCCTCCATGTGGCCATTACGGCCCTTTCAAATAGTGCACTTCCCTTAACGTACACAGGATGCTCCTATATAAAAGCCTGTTTTTCTCAAAACTACATTTCTGCACATTCCAAAAGAAGGTCGCGCCTGAGTTTTGCTTCAAATTCAATGAAAATTTCCAAAAGTATTCATAAATAGCAGCTAAACAAAACTACGTTTCAATATTGATGTTATCATTAACATGAATTCCAAAAACATTTTTTTTGTATGAAAAAAAATCAATAATTTTTAAGATTAAATTTTCTTTGTTATTAAAAAATATGTACAGCATAATCAGCAAACGTATTTGAAATATCTCTCCATACAATTGTTACCCATGTTTTAGAGTATCAGTTCTGTCAATATAAATGAATTTTGAAAAGTCAATAGACGCGAGCTCTATTTTGAAAATGTGCCTATTAAATTCATAAAATAATTTATATATCATAAACGTATCATCCAATTTTAATGAAATTTGGTGTACCTCCTATTCTCATATAAATACAAACAAGGTAAAAATTTCAGAAAAATCTATCAAGAACTTGGAACTTTCAAATTTCACTCCCGGTGCCCCTTAAAGCCAGTAATCTATACATTTCCAAAATACACACCTACTAAGTTCTCTAATGTTCTGTATTCTGAGTGCTAAATAAACTACAGCTCAAAAAACCTGAAGTGTTGAAATCGCATAACTTTCTCTACTCTTGTACTAACCATTCTTACAAACTCTTATCTTCGTGTTAGCTGAGATAAACATTTGTACAAATTATCTTATTGCTAATTTCCTCGCAGATACAAGGGTAATTAGGGAATACAGTAGGCTTTGAGCGATAGTCAAATCTCTTAAAGCTTTCAAATTCCGATCTCTTTGCACGGCTAAGATATAAAATAATTAATAACGATGTTCCATCTGACAGAAGTGTAAGCTCTCCAAAACTCACACAAATAACAAGGAATATCTCCAAAATGGTTCACTCTACAAAAAAGCTATTTAGGCGTAAATTATGTATTTTAGTAAGAAACACATTTTTGTATAGTAAGATTTGGCCAATATCTTACGGTTTACCAGTGATACAAAAGTGAACGAGAGTAAACAGGGCTACACGGGCTATAGCCAGAAAATTCAAAATATACATTGAATTTGTCGTAAAAATACCTTAAACATGCCGTACATGTTAAATGTTACAGCAACTTTTGAGAATACCTAAATGTTCATGAAATTTCCCGAGAAAAGGGTAGTTTTGGGTGGAGAAATGTTCTTCAAAATCTTCGTGTCGCATCCTTGAAAGACATTAAACTTAAATACCAACTTTGGCTTTCAACCGAGTTTTCGTTTTTGAGTTATGCTGTCCACAGACTGAGACACACACACACACACACACACACACACACACACATACACACACACACACACACACACACACACACACACACACACACACCTATACACACATACACGGACCTTTTTCTAAAAATGCTTTTTCTGGATTCCGGTGAAATCTTGACAACGAATTTTTGGGTGAAATACAATGCTTCCTCTACATACTGTACATAGTAGAGAAAGTAAAACTTTCCAGGTTCGCCCAGTTATTAAATGTTTCTGCTGCGTATTTTGTTCGTCAGGTTACATTTACGGATATTAGTACAAGTTATATAAAATATAAATGAAACAAAGTACTTTTTTTATTTTGTGTAACTTAAAAACCAAGTTTCATCACAGTGTTAACTGAAGTACTGAATTCAAGCATTTGCAGATTTAAAGACATCAGATATAATGTTATACTGTAAGATCCGATCACCTTTTGGCTTAAAAGGAGTTAACTCTGACAGTAGACATTTTTTCCTCCATAGTGACTAAAACAAACTCCATATAATCGAGTCCAACTGTTTACTTTCTAGAAATATCCAATGGGTAAGACATCCATTTAGAAGGTTTATTCGTTTATAAAAAAATTCACATTATTTTTATGAGTATTGTTTATAAGGTGAACATTTGCGACAGTATTTGTGAGACTATAGACACTGTGGGCTTTTAAGTCAAACCCTCTATTAAAATAAAAGTAATTGCCTCTGTCTAAAATCACCGGGTGCTCTCGCAAGTTGACCAGTGGGTCCGGCGAAGTGAGTCACGGAGAGACCGACTGACTGAGTGAGTTAGCGCGTGCGTTTCTGTTGCGACGAGAAGCTCTGTTCTCCGAGCGAGTTTGTTACGACCATGGTTATATACAGTGAGTGTTGTTACTGCCAGAAGTTATCATCGACTCCGCAGCGAGTGAACCGTCCGAAAGAAGGGGCCACTCTGGCGTATTTCGTAACGCCGGTACGTTAACGCGAAGAAAGTGAATGTGACAGTGAACAATGGAAGTAATTTACATTACTGAAGTGGCAGAGTGAACTAAGCGACGTCCCAGGGAAAGTGGAAGAAGGTGATTAAGTGACGGTGAAAAGTGATTGAACTGGCAGTTTCAGAAACCAGACGGCCACAATATATACATATCACACAATTTTGTAGACATAAAGAAATAAAATTACATCTCATACATATGTTTACATTTTTTAATTTATTACGTATAGGCCCAAATGACCTCGTTGTCGACGGGGCCGTTTAACCCCACACACTCACTCACTCTACTACGTATAGTAAGTAGAGGAAATATTGTATTCCACCCAAATCCCCTATGTCGACATTTCACCGGAAATATGTTTTGAGGTCCTCTGAACCCCCAAAAAGCATTTTTAGAAAATGGTCCGTGTGTGTGTGTGTGTGTGTGTGTGTGTGTGTGTGTGTGTGTGTATGTGTGTGTCTGTGGGCAGCATAACTCAAAAACGAAACTTTGGTTAAAAACCAAACTTAGTATTTAAGTTTAATGTATTTTAAGGATGCGACACGAAGATTTTGAAAAAAATTCCTCCACCCTAAACTACCATGTACATGGACATATTTTTTGAAAACTATTTTCTCGAAAATAGCTCTAACGTTTTTGATTAAAATGCCATATGTTTAAGATACCATTGTGGAGAATGAAATGTATATTTTGAATTTTCTGGCTATCGCTTATGTAGTACTATTTACTCTGGATGACTTTTGAGTAACTGGTAAACTGTAAGAGATAGACAAAATCTTACAATTCAAAAAAATGCAAATCTTGCTAAAACACAATTTATGTCTAGATACATTTTTTTCGGAGATTTTCCTTCTTATTTGAGTGAGTTTTGAAAAACTAAAGCTTAGGTCAAATGGAACTTCGTTATTCATTCTTCACGCAAAGAGAACGGAAATTGAGAGATTTAAAAGATTTGACTATCGCTCAAATTCTACTGTATTCTCTTATTCCCCTTGTACCTACAAGGAAATGAACAATAAGATAATTTATACAAAGGTTTATCTCAACTAACATGAAGAAGATATAGGAATAAGAGTTTGCAAGAATGGTTAGTACAAGAGTATAGTAGCACAGTGGGCCTCAATGGGTAAATAATCGTTTAGATTCTATTTGGAGCAGAATGTTTCAAACCAAGATGACACAGTACTCGTGACTCTATTTATGGAACCAACACTTTGAGTTGAAGCAAGAAGTATGGCCCTGTAGCCCCGTATTCCCTTTGCTCCTCCGCAAGTGTGAGTTCCTGCCATACTGAGTGACTGCACACTTACTTGTACACAAGGATACGATGACACTCAAGTGTATTTGAATGCGACAGACTCAGGATTCAGATTTACTGGCAGGACACTGATATCCTTGCTCTCATTAAGTGGCATTCAACTTACAATAATCAGCGTTGTTCCTCCTAGAGAGCACTAGTGATCCTTGGACTAGTGGCTGCTGTAATCGTGGAGCAAATGTGAGTAGGGTTGTAGAAATGTCTTGTAATGCAACTTGAGATATGCAGTGCACTCAGTCAAGTGCTAGTGAGATAATTACAAATGCCTCAACTAATTACTGTGTTAACTAATGGTGGAGTACGTGTAATGCTTCTGTTGGTTACCAGGTCATCAGGATGTATTTGGGCACAGGAGTCATGTCGGCATTCTCACAACTTCCACAAACATTTGCGGATCAAACACAGGTTATTTGTTGATATTTAATGCCCTTCTAGCTAGGAAAAAGCTCTTCTTTCCCAAGATTACTTTGGAAACGAACTACCAGCTTCCTTAGTCATGTTTAGTTAAAATGACTTCTTTTGTTATTTACATCATATCCCGTAATATTAATTATAATCAGTGAAGAGTAAACATTGGCTGTTTTGGTTTTAACATACTGACCCATGAACTGCTTCTTACTTTGTCTACCACGTACAGTAAAGTAGAGCAAGTATTGTATTCCACCCAAAAATTCAATGTCGAGATTCCACCGGAAATATATGTTTTGAAGCCACCTTAATCCCAAAAAAGAGCATTTTTTAGAAAAACGTTCGCGCGCGTGTGTGTGTCTGTCAGCCTATGGAGAGCATAACTCAAAAACGAAAAGTCGGTTAGAAACCAAAGTTTGTATTTAAGCTTAACATCTTTTAAGGATGCGACAAAAATATTTTGGAGAAAATTGCTCCACTCTAAAGTACGCTTTACATGGAAAATTTGTTGAAACATTTTATTTTCTTGAAAATTGCTCTAAGGATTTTGATTAACATAACTTATGTTTAAGATATTTTTATGACAAATGAAACGTATATTTTGAAGTTCCTGGGTATGGCCCATGTAGTCCTGTTTACTCTGAATGACTTTTGATCAACAGAGAAACCGTAAGAGATAGGCCAAATCTTACTACACAGAAAATGTAAATTTCTCTAAAACACACAATTTATGTCCAAATAAATTATTTTGTAGAGTGAACTATTTCGGAGATATTCCTTGTTATTTGTGTCAATTTCGGAAAACTTACTTTCGTGAAATGCAATATCGTTTTTCGTTTGTTATACGTGTTAACCTTGCAAAGAGAACGGAATCGCTAAGCTTCAAAAGATTTGACTGTCGCACAAAGCCTACTGTATTCCCATATTCCCCTTGTACCTACAAGGAAATAAGCAATAAGATAATTTGTACAGATGTTTATCTCAACTAACATGAATATACAGGAATAACGGTTTGTAAGAATGGTTAGTACAGGAGTAGAGAAAGTCATGTGAGTGCAACACATCAAATTTTTCTATACCTTTTCCTATCTGTGAGTTACATCTCATCGATGTTTTCCTGTGGATATTCCTGATTTGAAAATTAACTCGAATAAATTTGATCTAGAGACTCTGTCATTAAAATGGACTTATTTATTTATAGTAATATTTATGATAAAGAAAGAGGGTCCACAACACTAAAACTTTGTTGTTATCTGCCGCTAGAGATTTTGTAGTTTTTTCAGGAAGAAGGAAGGGATTCGATGAAGCGCAATGGTACAGTGGAACTTGCTACAGACTTAGAAGTATCTGAAAGGGCACTATAAATGTAATATATGTATATATTAACATGTGTATACTCTCTATACAGGATACCCCCCCCCCCCAAAAAAAAAAAACGACAAACTGATAGGTTTTGAGATAGGAACCCCTGTCTGGAAATACTCGGTTTGGACGCTGTAGCGCATCGAGGTGTGAGATGGGTGTACATTCACATTTCGTCAATAAACCCAACATCTAGCTGTCTACATTACAAACGGGTTACCAACTGTGTACCTCCTGCATCATTGCAGAGCCTATATCGGCGGTGGTGAGCCTCATGCACATGACACAATACGTGCGTCTGTCTTTGAAGGTTTTCAGTCGCTCTTTGGACTCGAGCTATAAGATCCACACACCATATTGTTCGTACAACTCGACATAAAGTGGTCAAGAGGTGTCAGATCTGGCGACCGTGCTGGCCATGGAACTGGTCCACCTCTACCAATCCATGATTTGAATATGTGACGTTGAGGTGATTCCGAACATTTACATCAAAGTATGCTGGAGCTCATGTCGGCCATTTGCACAGCTGTGTACTGTTGCGTGTCGCACTGCTGTTAGAAAACGTTACTGTACTGGAAACTACACAAGTAACGCAGTAGGATGCGCACCAAGGACTCTATGGATTATTTATTTATTATTACACTCAGGTCGCTCATCCCAATACACAGAAGGCTAAAATGTTGCATACCTTCGGTATTAAGATACCAAAACGAATGTTAACAAATGTTCACAATCGTTCGTTCTCAGACTTCGACTCTCTCCAGCGACCAAACCGTGCATTTCCGGACAGATGTTCCTGTTTGAAAACCAATTAGTTTGCCATCCCACACAACATACTAAGCGTTGTCGGTGGGTTTTTTTTTGGGGGACTATAACCGATATAGTATTACATACAGTGTGGAAGGGAAGTCATTACATTAATTTAAACCAGTGATAGATCTCGGTATTTGGAACACATTTTGTATCTTACGTTTTTGTCTCTGACCATTTCACACGGAGATATTTTAGCTTTGTCGAAAACAAACTGGCAACACTGCAGATTGTGTGGGTGTCACTTTCACTAGGTCAGTACATAAACAAACACGCTTCACTACTGCTACCACGCGTCTCATGAACGTAAATCAATAGCATGGCGTCTCCTTTCCTGTTATCTGAGCGAGTGTAGGCCAATCACAATTGTTGTCTCCCAAACATTGCTCCAACCTGCAAGCGACCGACGTCTTTATATCCAGAAACCAATCCAATTCTCTGACCAACCTCAACGCAACGTTGTCGAGTTACTTCACGTCTGAAAGAGCTGCTCGGAGTATTCCTTCAACTCTTTTGTGTGATTCATTATTTCGAAACCCTGTGTGATGTCGCATAATTACTACCGAAGCTATGTCAGAAATAAGTTACTCTACGCATCTTACAAATAACAAACTGTTGTCTTCGTGTAATTACGCATCCATTTTGGAGCAAAAACTGTTTTTTTTTTTTGGGGGGGGGGGAATCGGCTGATCAAAGAACAAATGCCATTCGACTGTTATGTTTGTAATGGTTCTATGAAGCACATATTAGAAGGAATGCAATGACTTCCCTTCCACCCTGTATACACACCATGTGTCTGTCAGTGACGTGGTACGTGAAACATCGACGCAGGTTTAAGCGGAAACGAGCAGGTCAATCTGGCGACATGTGGGAAAAAGAACAAGAAGGAGAATAGTAGGAACTGAGTTGAGTTTGAATTCTCTCAATATTATGTTATTAAGGGGCAAATATCAGTTTTCCTAGTTACTGAGCTTCGCAGAATTAGGTGGAAGGAGACAGAAGCCACTGAATCCTTTGCAGGGAAGGGTCTTCTATTCCCGGTAGGGTTAGTTCAGTTTTACACAAGGGGTGTGTCGGGCTCAAACTTCCAGATTTCCACTTTACATTAGCTATTGTGTACTGCTTGCACTCTATTCCAAATCTAAAACAATGTCCTTCTATTCTGCACAATTTTCTTCACTACACTACACGTTACGTTTCTAAGATCTGTTAGTGTTTTGTTCTAAACATAAAATTGCGATGTTCCACTGTTTCCTACTCCTTGCTAGTCGTGCCCACTATGGTCCAATCGCTTCCGTGACCCAAGCCATCACAAAGATTGGTGTCTTCTCAAGATTTTTCTCCTATCACTTAAAAAAGGCGCTTCCGTGAAGTCCGGTGCCCATGTCCTTCTTGGTCTACAGTGTGGTGGCATAGGCCATATGCCTACGCAAAATGGAGAGATAGATCTTGGAAATTAAGGGTACCTATCTGTGAAATTTTGAAAATCTACAGTTTTCATTGGATTGATTTGAAATTTTAACACAACAATCACTGTATAGTGAGGAGTAACTGTGCTACATTTCATACATTTAGTCAGATTAGTTGCTAACATATTAATATTTTATTATATTTGTTTAAATATTTGTATAAATGGTTCCCCGTGATGCAATTTTGATTTGAAAAACTTAATAATTTTCAGTTATGTCCTGCAATAGAATGTTACTAAATTGATGAGATAATTTTTTAATCTTGTTATTAGTTTGGATAAAACTAAATTTTAAAGTTTAAATTCATAATTTCTTTCATTTAAATTTCGAAATGTAAACTTTAATATTTAATTACTCAGCAGTTATTCACGTTATGAAAAAATTATCTCATCATTTCTTTTTAATGTTATTTCTAAGCAGATACACCAAATTTCATGCATAAGTACTGCAAATTGCATCGTGTGGAGCATTTTAAAGAGCAAATAGTGTTAAAAATAAAAACCTGGAAAAACTAAGTTTGAAGTCATAGCAAGGATAATGGAACTGTATGGATTTAAATGGACACGACCACTTACAAGCAATCAGTTAGACGGCCACGTGACATAGTTAAAAAGGCCGTAAGGCTATAAAAAGCATATCAAAATTAAGCAGAAGATTTAAACTATTTGATAAAACCAAAATCCATTTTTGACAATTTTTTAAATTTTTAGCCTTTTTACACAGATGGGCATTCTTAAACTACAAGACTGAGTACGGATTGAAAAATGAGATTACAAAGTCGCATGAAAACGTACACAAGACGACAAGAGTACCCAATGGGAATGGTCAGGACATGTGACCAGACCAGCTGCTGGCAGACATATTGGAAGACCGAAATTCAGCCTACTATATAATCATGTCATTTTGCTGCCCCTTAATGAGTTTGAACTAATATTTAATTGTATTTTTTCGTTTAGTTTTTGTTGATCACATTCTTTTAGCTTCCCAAAATGTTACGCTGTTTTTGTCGATGTGTCGCCTCATTTTATTCCATTTTAGTTGTCGAAATTTCTTTTTACTTTCTCTGCTATGTATGAGTAGAAGAAGTATTGTATTCCGCCCAAAGAATTCGATGTCGAGATTTTAGCGGAAATATATGTATTGAGGTCCCATGAATCCAAAACAGCATTTTTAGAAAAAAGATCCATGTGTCTCTGTGTGTATGTGTGTGTATGTGTGTGTGTGTGTGTGTGTGTGTGTGTGTGTGTGTGTCACACTGTGGACAGCATAACTCAAAAACGAAAAATAAACCAAAGTAAGTATTTAAGCTGAACCACTTTCAAGGATGCGACACAATTTTAAAGAAAATTCCTCCACCCTAAATTACCCTTTACATGGAAAATTTTTCAAAAATTTTGATTTTCTCGAAAATGGCTCTAACGATTTTTATTAAAGTGCCATATGTTTGAGATATTTTATGACAAATGAAATGTATATTTTAATTTTCTGGCTATACCCTATGTAGTCTCATTTACTCTGGATGTCTTTTGCATGACTGGTAAACCGTAAGAAATAGACAAATCTTTTTGCACAAAAATGTAGATCTTGCTAAAACACACAATTTATGTCCAAATAATTTTTTTATAGAGTGAACCATTTCAGAGATATATCTTGTTATTCGTGTGAGTTTTGGTAAACTAACTTTCGTCAAATGGAACGTCGTTATTCATTTTTTATATGTTAGCCGTGGAAAATGAAGCAAATTTGAAAGCTTTAAAAGATTTGGCTATCGCTCAAAGCCTACTGTATTCCCATATTCCCCTTGTACCTACAAGGAAATAAAGATAATTTCTGCACATTTTATCACAGCTAACACGAAGAAGATATAGGAATAAGTTTGTAAGAATGGTTAGTACTATTTTTCCCAAAAGTAAATACACATCTTCGGTGAGACGTACCCGAAGGGTCACGTAATTCTCAGGCGTGCTTGCATAGGTGGTATGAGAAATAAATTAGTCATGTGCTTCCCTTGCCGTTCGGAGGACATGGCAGCCATGTCACCTCGCAACTCACAGCACCTCGCAGTTTGGAAAAGCAATATTTCAGCAATCCTTCGACATTAACGGGCAAACATTGCAGATTCAACTTCAGTGCACCTGCACCTGCAGAACGTATGTTCTTATGGTGTTTCTGTTAAGTTGTGGACTAGAACTATAATGATTCCAGTGTTGGTGCTAGACTTACAAAACGTGAGGAGGCCAAGAAATAAACGACATGACAACCTTCCTGGGTGCAAAGGTTCCTTCACCCTCAAGTAATCTACAACTATATTCTGTTCTGTTTAATGTATAATTAATTACATTATTCACTGACATCCATATCTGATAATTTACACTATTACACGCTTATATATTTTAATATGGTAATAGTCTACCAAATTTATAGAGATGCTTTTGAGTGTGAATGTTTAAAGGGAAATATTAATTTCAGGAGGAATGCTTCACAATTGAGGTAGGCGTGTTCCCTGCTTCATTTTCAGCAATTGCAATTGATATCTTAGGAAGCATTCAGTTGTAAAATTGTAATCGTACTGCAGCATTCATAAGACGGCGGGAAAAGTTACAACGTTATGCGGAATATGGATACCTAAAGGAGGAGCTTTTTGAGAAATAGATTCCATTAGTTTGTATAGTTTTATATTTCGTTCAGGTTATATAAATAATAATGTTCCCGTTAAGAAACAAAAATGAAAAAGGGAAATAAAAATAATTGTATTAGCTGGGATTCGAACTCATGTCAGTCCACACTGTTCCTTTGAAACAGTACGTCTTATCTAGGTCACCTATAGCGTATACGCAGGCATTACCTCCTCACGTTTTGTAAGTGTAGCACCAACACTGGAATCATTTTAGTTCTAGTCCACAACTTAACAGAAACACCATAAGAACATATGTTCTGCAGGGGCAGGTGCACTGAAGTTGAATCTGCAATGTTTGCCCGTTAATGTAGAAGTATTGCTGAAATATTGCTTTCCCAAACTGCGAGGTGAGATGAGTTGCGAGGTGACATGGCTGCCATGTTCTCCGAACAGCAAGGGAGGCATATGACTAACTCTCATACCACCTATGCAAGCACGCCTGAGAATTAGGTGACCCTTCGCGCACGTGTCACCGAAGATGGCTATTTACTTTTGTGAAAGATAGCACAAGAGGAGAAAGTCATGTGAGTGCAACACACTAGATTTTTTATTGATGGTGTGGCGACTCCATCGCCCAGTGGGAAACCACTGCAAACAGCCTTGCGAGCATTGGCGGCAAAACCAAAACCTTTCCGAGTACCCTGGGGATAAAACAAAGACCTTAAGCGTTGGACTAATCCCCCAGCATTAAGTGGAGTCGGATTCAAAATGAAAATGTGAGCCTCGGAAGATCCGAGGTAAACCCCTGATTCTATGTTAGTGGTAGAACAGGAAAGTTGAGAAGAAGAAGCAGAAGGAGAAGGAGAAGAAGAAGCAGAAGAAGAAGCAGAAGAAGAAGCAGAAGAAGCAGAAGAAGAAGCAGAAGAAGAAGCACAAGAAGAAGACGCAGAAGAAGAAGAAGAAGAAGAAGAAGCAGAAGCAGAAGAAGAAGCAGAAGAAGAAGAAGCAGAAGAAGCAGAAGAAGAAGCAGAAGAAGCAGAAGAAGCAGAAGAAGCAGAAGAAGAAGAAGCAGAAGAAGAAGCAGAAGAAGAAGCAGAAGAGGAAGCAGAAGAAGAAGAAGCAGAAGAAGCAGAAGAAGAAGCAGAAGAAGAAGCAGAAGAAGAAGCAGAAGAAGAAGAAGCAGAAGAAGAAGCAGAAGAAGAAGCAGAAGAAGAAGAAGCAGAAGAAGAAGAAGCAGAAGAAGAAGCAGAAGAAGAAGCAGAAGAAGAAGCAGAAGAAGAAGCAGAAGAAGAAGAAGAAGAAGAAGAAGAAGGAGAAGCAGAAGAAGCAGAAGAAGAAGCAGAAGAAGAAGCAGAAGAAGCAGAAGAAGAAGCAGAAGAAGAAGCAGAAGCAGAAGAAGCAGAAGAAGAAGCAGAAGAAGAAGCAGAAGAAGCAGAAGAAGAAGCAGAAGAAGAAGCAGAAGAAGCAGAAGAACAAGCAGAAAAAGAAGAAGCAGAAGAAGAAGCAGAAGAAGCAGAAGAAGAAGCAGAAGAAGAAGCAGAAGAAGAAGCAGAAGAAGCAGAAGAAGCAGAAGAAGAAGCAGAAGAAGAAGAAGAAGAAGAAGAAGAAGAAGCAGAAGAAGAAGAAGCAGAAGAAGAAGCAGAAGAAGAAGCAGAAGAAGAAGAAGCAGAAGAAGAAGAAGAAGCAGAAGAAGCAGAAGAAGCAGAAGAAGCAGAAGAAGAAGCAGAAGAAGAAGGAGAAGCAGAAGAAGCAGAAGAACAAGGTTTAAAAAGAATGTGTGAAAGCAATGTGTGCTGCATCCCAAACTGGCCCGGTTTGAAAATATACACGTTTGAATGTTTTTGGTGCCTTTCTTCATCCTAGAAATACAAGTATGTCTGAGGACACGCTTTAACCTGTGCCATAATAAATAATTCTTTCAGTAATGTGGTACTTTACATAAAAGCAACAATTAAGATGTTGAACGTCTATAAACTGCCGTTTGGAGCTCTTTATCGCGATGCTGAGAGAGCTACGCAGAACTTAGAGTGGTGACACCTGAGCACGTGGCTTCCCAATGACGACCTCTGTGAACAGGCGGGGGGGGATACGTTACTTAACTCAATATCCGTGCACCATTTTCAGATTAAAGCAAAAGCTCTGTTCATTTCATGGGGGACGAACGTCTAGTGAAGGTATTTAGAACTATAGCGATCAGAATCAGTGGCGGCTGCTGCATAGGAGACGAGAATGTTAACACCCTAACTTCTGATACCTTGCCAATGTATTGCTTCTTTTCTTCTTATATGTGTCCTTGATGTTTAAATGTAGCACACAACACGAAATGTGGCAGCACAGTTACTACCACGTTTCTACGCATGCGCAGGCGGTATGATGTATCGGGCCAGATAGAGTTGAAGAAGTGCATTAAAACGCCAAGCTTCTCCAGCAGTCTGTTTCATATTACTAATCTAACTGTACGTCAACACCAGACGCACCTGAAGTGTGGAAACTTCTCCACAACCTCAACTACCATTTCATTTACTCTTCATTTTGTTCTTCCCCAAACATGGCAAGCCTCAATTCTTATATCATTATGCACTCAATAACAAACACCTTTCTTTCGTCAGAACAAAGTTCACACACGCCACTGACTGGATTTACCCCCGTGATTTCTGCAACTCTTTTACCGCACGAAGGTTTATCTACTTACCCGAATGCCGGCTGGAGTGGGCCACTTGGTATAATAAGCTCGTTAAACATAATATAGTAGCTATTGTGCAGGACTCTCATGAAGTTGCGTCACTTAATCAATCCCCAATTAATGTGTCTATTAAGAAAAGTAATATAAATTGTAACTCATCATGAACTGACATTTGATAATGGACTCTGAATCATGTAGAATTATATTACTTTTAGTAACAAATAAAACAACACAATTACACGTGCTTATCGCACGTCTGGTGACGTGGTATTTGCATTGCTCGTGTCTTCTCCTTCCATAGTGCTCCGTCAGCGTTTGCCCGCTCCTACGTCATGCGTCTGATACTTGCCGACCTGCTCTTTATGTTATGGCGAAGCTGAAGGTATCATCCGAGCGATTTTAACAGGTCTAAGAGGCATAAAGAACAAGCTAGAGGAGTCACGCAAGTAACGTACCTACCATCAAGACGTCACGACTGGTTTAGGTGGTCGTTGGTGGGACATTCCACCCGAGAGCCTCCTGTACACGGCCCGTCCTTGAAACAGTCTTGTTTAGTGTCGCAGCATCTTTACTGGAACGGACGCAAGCGCAGAGAAAACCGTTGTCTAGCAAGCCAGCAAGCAGGCAGGCAAGCAGGCAAACAGGTAGCTGATTGCATAACTTGGTACCGACCAGTGCCTAGGGCGCTCAATCCACAAAACAACGCTTACACACTTTTCTATGCAAAAAAATAAAACGTTGCTCGCCTTCAGAATTTCCTTAATTTTGTTTCTCTTTTTGCATAGCCACCACTGGGGACAAGTTACTGCAGGCCTCTGACGAGAAAACGTATCAGAGGTGTCTGTTCTCTGGAGGGGAAAGGGGCAACTGTAGCACTTGGCGGCTCACGACCATGTCATAAACACGATAATGTGACTGTGTTTCACTTCAACAACTCCAACGGTTTCTGAGAAAGATTAAGGCTAGAGCAAGGATGTCCAACCGTGTCTCTTTGCAGAGTCTTACGTAATGAGCGGCTCTTCCCTTCTCCACTCACTCAGTCAGAGGGTGAGTCAGTCAGTATCCAGTGGCGGACAGAAACAGGCCATTCCATGGCAGTTTCTAAGTCATAACTTGTACTTTCTGGGAATGTCCTCGTAAGACCTCTTTATTCTGATACATTTTTGCACAAATGGTAAACCGTAAGAGACAGACAAGAGCTTAATAAGTAAAAAATATGGTTCTCGTTATAAAACAAACTATGTCAAATACTTCGTTTTTCTTTTGAGTGAACCGTATTCGAGATATTCTTTCTGATTTGTTTGAATCTGCCAATACTTATATTTTTTAAATAGCAATATGTTATTCGTTTTTATATCTCTTTGCCTTACAAAGAGAACGGAATTTCAAAGGAATCGCACAGCAACCAGCTCTTAGAACATTTCACTATCGCTTAAATCCTTCTGTATTCCCATATTCCCCTTGTACCTACAAGAAAATTAGCAATAAGTTACTTTCTGGAAATGTTTATGTCGATTAAAATGTAGTAAGTATATAGAGAAATAAGCATTTGCAAGAATAGTGTGTATAAGAGTGAGTAAGGTTCTACATATATTTGCGGTCTGGGTGACTCAGTTGGTTAGATTTTGGATTGCTGATCCCAACGTCGCGGGTTCAAATCCGGCCCAGACCGATGCTTTTTAAGTGTTATCTAATGGCATGTAAAAGAACTCCTGCGGGACGAAATTCCAGCACACCGGCGATGCTGATTTGATCCTGGCAATTGATAGCGTCGTTAAACAACAAAATCAAATAAAAATCCAAATGACACTATATTAAAAGTCTCTATTACAATATGTTACGCGACGATCACTTGGTGGATCTTCTAAGGCTATGCACTTGGACTTGTCGCCAAATATTGATCGACTTGTTAAACATAAGCAGTACCAAAGAACTCACCAATGAGCAGATGTTTAGCGCATAAGATTTGAAAATGTTTTCGTAAATCAAACGGAACGTAGGTACGTGTAACAACCCGCCACTGTAACACAATTCACGGCTGGGGTTAAACGGGGCAATGTCCGCGTATAGTGGAGGGAGGTAAACCCAACCTCCCCACTTCAGCAAACGGACATATCAACAAGGCTTAGACCTCTTAAACACATATGGCGAATATGACATTCTCGCCAGAGGAAGACAGTAGGAGCAGCGTTGCAACATTTGGGTAACAGAACGTGGAACAAACTTGTTACGGATGATTAGCAATTTGCAACCAAATGACTTGATTTCAGCGTTCAAGGTTGGTTAATTAATGAGAACTGGACTACCTCAACTGCTCTTCCTTTTATTTGAGTACCACTACTTTATTGACCTTGTGTTTCAATGCACCTCATGGCCCACACTTTGGGATAGCATATGCACCTCCAAGCGTGCATTACGTTAATCGGATCAATTACCCTGGGCCCCACGAAGGAGGGCCGCCCCTGGAAATTAATGGATTTAATGTGCAGTCAATTAGTGATTATTAAGCCTGGATTTCTAAGCACAATAAAATAGTAAAATAAACAAACAAACAAGCACGAAAAATGATGAAGATACACACAAAATTAAGCAAAAACGCAAATGCACAAATATGATGATAAAAAGCTTCACAAAACCCTTACGTTATTGAGAGCTGTTACAGTACACAAGGAAGGTCATCCTGAAATTTTCCTGTGTAAAAACCCTGCGTCTATTAGTGAAAAAATGATTTGTGTAGTGAAAATTTTCTTTCGACGTCGCATGACGTCACAGGTGCCTGAGAAAAACACTACAGTTCTTCGGTAAATTCCTGTACAATACGTGTTTCTTCGCCAGGAAGCTTTTTAGAAATTTGACAGTGTTTTGTAGCAGGAATTTTTCTGTAGCACCTAATTGAGTTTGTCAAGCGCAATTTTTGTAACCCCGTATGTTTCTAACGACAATGTTACTGAAATTTCATTTGTCAGTAAAAGTGAATGTTCCAATTAATTATTTCGAGCAGTATTTTGGAGCAATACCATTGTCCACAACACGCTGCTGCTTGGAACTCGGGGAATCCCCGTCCCTGTCCATGATATCATTGCGATATCTCAGACAACAACTGACTGACGAGTTGACTCTTCCCTACCCAATCGCAGCAAGTTCTTCTCCTTGCAGTATTACTTCACAACACCTGGCTATACCCTAGCATTTGTTCCTTACGCATTTAGCCGAGCAAATAGTGAATCACTGATAAATCACGGACAACTGTAAAATATGCAGTTTGAATTTGCTGTTTTGGGTAAAATATGCTACTTTTGCCTCTATTTTGGGCGACGACCCGGCATCAATAGCCAAGGCTCTCCGGTTCGTTAAGCAAGTTTGAGTTGTTTCGTTTTATGTCGTTTTTAGCTTTTCTAGCTTTGTTTTATGATATTCTAACCTTTTCCTCTTTTACGTCTTACTGTTTTAACCCTTTAATCTTTTATTTTAGCTTTGGCATTTTTAACACTGTGTTTGTGTTTTCAGTTTTTAAGATTTGACTTAGAGCCCAAATGACCTAACTGTCGGCGGGCCCTTAAACACCACTCACTCACTCATTCGCTCACTCACTCACTCACTCACTCATTCAGTCACTCACTCATTCAGTCACTCACTCATTTACTCATTCACTCATTCAGTCACTCACTCACCCACTCATTCACTCATTCACTCATTCATTCACTCAGTCACTCACTCATTCACTCAGTCACTCACTCATCCACTCACTCACTCACTCACTCATTCACTCGTTCACTCACTCACTCATTCAGTCACTCACTCACTCGCTCATTCACACACTCACTCATTCACTCACTCACTCACTCATTCATTCATTCATTCATTCATTCATTCATTCATTCATTCATTCATTCATTCATTCACTCACTCACTTACTCACTCACCCACTCACTCACTTACTCACTCACCCACTCACTTACTCACTCGTTCACTCACTCACGCACTCACTCATTCAGTCACTCACTCATTCAGTCACTCACTCATTTACTCACTCACTCATTCAGTCACTCACTCACCCACTCATTCACTCACTCATTCACTCACTCATTCATTCACTCAGTCACTCACTCATTCACTCAGTCACTCACTCATTCACTCACTCATTCACTCGTTCACTCACTCATTCACTCGTTCACTCTCTCATTCAGTCACTCACTCACTCGCTCATTCACTCACTCACTCATTCACTCACTCACTCATTCACTCACTCACTCACTTACTCACTCACCCACTCACTCACTTACTCACCCACTCACTCACTCACTTACTCACTCGTTCACTCACTCACGCACTCACTCAATCACTCATTCACTCACCCACTGGTTCACTCACTCACGCACTCAGTCACTCATTCACTCATTCATTCACTCACTCACTCATTCACTCACTCACGCACTCACTCATTCACTCACTCACGCACTCACTCACTCATTCACTCACTCACGCACTCACTCATTCACTCACTCACGCACTCACTCACTCATTCACTCACTCACGCACTCACTCATTCACTCACTCACGCACTCACTCATTCACTCACTCACGCACTCACTCACTCATTCACTCACTCACGCACTCACTCACTTCAGTGCACTTCAGCACTCATTTGGAGTTTGTCCCACAAGTTCACCATTCTGATTTGTGACCATCTACATAAGTCACTTGACTGCTCACTTCAACTAACGTGAATTGTTGGTTACGTTAGGTGGTGTCTTCCTGGTACCGGATTTTAGATGAGGTTTGAGGAATGAAGTCAGATTCTGAGAATGGTATAAAGGATAAAGGGTACAGACACAGAGGGGCACCTCGCTCACGTCGACCTACACAGATCTATTGTGGCTACCACCCCCAGGAGGCAGGGATGAAATGAGGGAACCACAGGTGCCACACAGGGTCACAGCTAGACAGGCCACAGAGACGCGCGGAAGTCCCTAATAAGTGCTGAGGTCTCTTCATCCCGGTGCCAGACATCATACCGCGGTTCCGGTGTTGCACTGAGATACCCACCGACGGAGGACAAGGCCGGCCAAACGCCACCTAGCGCCGAGAATAGCAGTTACCATGCGGAATCATCCGCGCCATCTACCCGGCACTGCCAACGCTACACACCTGAAAGTACACCTGAAAGTTGATAAGGAAATGAAATGAAGGGAAATGATGGAAAGGAAACCTTGGTATGAAATAATGCACCCCAGCATTGGCCTAAGTGACATGGGGAAACCACGGAAAAGCCCATGTGAGAGTGCACGGCCACCGGGATCGAACCCACGACCTCCCGAATGCGGGCCATAGACGTTACCGCCTGAGCCATCCCACTCTGGAGGAGTCATTTGCTATTCGACAATGGGAAGAGAGACATTGTTCATATTTGCTAACGAGCGCTCAGACAGCATTAATGCCTAAGTGAGTATTTTTCAATATTTGACCAATAGCACAAACACTTGATGAAATTACTTTTCCTCAGTCATCTTGTCAATATGAACGTTTCCTGCTATTTGCATTTAATCGTTTTTAAGTGCTTAGTGGTGTAAATTGCAAGATAGATGACGAAGTACGATATAAAATCTTAATTGCTCAACACAATGCGAGTCTGGATATGTACGAGTATAAAGGAATACTTCATATAGGTATCTCGTGAGTTGAGAATTGCTCTAGGCAGACTTTTATGAGTGACAGCTACGCTTGTTCTGAGTTACATGGGAGTAAGTTGACAACGATAAAATGTTACCTACGCTTAACAGAGGATTCTTCTCTGTATGATGAAAATGTCACAGAATTACCTCCAATTCCTAGTAGTACCACTATCCATAAATCAATGTCGCCGGTTAATAAAAGCCTATTCCAGTGAACCAAAGTATTTTTCCAGACACAATTGTGTTTGCAATATCTATTGTAGCTCTGGTATGACGTATGGCCAGGTGAGGGGGTGGGCGGCATAGCACCTCGAGATTCTTTACATCTTTTGGGCTTGTGTCCCTGACAGAAGAAGGGATGAGTTGAGAGGAGACAGAGGGCGGCCGGATCTGGAGTCACATTGAAGAGAGGGCAGGGTCCCTACGTTTATCAGCATTGAAACTCCCCGATGTCAGCTACTACAGCTAGCTCCCCCACCTACAGGCCTTCACGTCGCACAGGGTGGCGTAAGACACGGAACGTGGTGTCTAGAGAGAGCATCCTTTTTCCCTGCCATTCACGCCGAGACTGGCACCCTAAAACAACCAAGCACATGAATGGTGAAGAAATAGGAAATTCTTGGGATATAATTAGTTTTTCCAGCATTCCCCTAGCGACCTCGGAAAACCGCTGAAAAAAAAAATCAAAATCATGGGTCAGGAAGTTGAATTCTTTGAATTCTTTGAAGTAGGTACCTTGTGTATGTTATTGTGTTAATATTTTGTTCACATTTTGAATATTCAGGACTTTCGATCAAGAGCAACAACTCACTTGTGTTTTCCTATTAATACAGTAATTCACAGCTTGCTTTGTAAATACACAAACCTTGGCTTTTAAAATTCAAAGAAAAGCTCTATCATTCTCTCTGGGAAAACACGAGTGTAAATACCATATTGTAGCGGTGGCCGCGTGCCTCAAAGGACAATCGAGGTCAGCTACGTCATGCCACTACGTTGCTAGGCAACGCGCGTCAACAACAAAGGCCGTTTTCAGACAGTTCGAGAAGTTCGACTGCCGGATTATTACGAGAAGCTTCGAGAAACTTCGAATGTCCAGAGAAATCGTTGCCACCTAATTCTCGAATATATGAGCGAGTCGGTCCGGACAGGCAGTGTTCGACCAGTTTATGTTGAGTTTTGGTTTGAGTGCAGTAGTTATCTAAATGCAGTAAGCAGAGTTTGTATAAAGATTACGAAAGAACAGAACGGCTGCGAGTTGCAAGATCATGAGGAATTGCAAATTGTGTTAACCATAAAGCAGAACTGTGTTTCGTGATTCAGTTTTAGGAAAAATAAAGCGTAACGAAAAATTACGATAGCGTGTTAAACAAATTGGCTTATACGAGGATTTACTAATAATCTGGTGGCATTGGATTGCAAAGAAGTTCAGTTTTACTTCTATATATAGTATTAATCTGGCAAATCTTGTATATAGATTTTTATTACAACAATATTTACATATTTGAGTTAATGTCGGAAACCCCATTTACTCCTTTTGAAGACTACAAGCTGAAGATAAGTTTTTCAGAGGAACACGGATACGACAAAGCAACTTTCAGAAGTAAAAATTTTGAAAATGTTGGTGTTTATTACTGAGCATTCCATCTTACCGTTTCATATGTGGAGTTGATAATCAAAACAATGGGTTTCCTGTACGTACTGTGGCGTAGCGATAATGGGCACACGAGGGTGCATCAAAACGTATGATTAATCATCCCAAAAGGTACTTAGATCCTGCATTTGTCTACAATGGTCCGACATCAAAGTAACTGTTGGAACGCACGCCCATAGCGATTAACACAAAAAGTGCACCGGCGTGCCCTATTCTGCCGTACTCTCGCAGACACCAGTCATTATTCTGATTTAAAAGTTTGTCGGCCTAATTTTGAGTAGTAAATCTGTGATTAAGTGTAAACAATGACATATAATTGTGTTTTGTTTGTGTTTTGTGTTTGTTTCTTGGATTAAGATTGTGCGCCTTACTAAGATAAATCAATAGTAATTTACATTGTTGCTTTTGCAGTAAATGCTTAAACTGGGTGTGAGGCAGTCATCTATGACATTAACTCGTCTAGTGCTTAAACGAAGCACCGCAGCAGAAAACTTTCCTTAACAAAAAGTGTTTAAAATAATGTTATCTATCAGCTCCCAAAGTTTGTCGGTCTAATTTTGGGACTTTATATAGTAGCAAAAGTTGAGTGTTACGTTTATTCGAGGCCCAAATGACCAAGTTGTCGACGGGCCCTTAAACATCACTCACTCACGTTTATTCGAATGCCGTTAGGTTTGTCTGTTCACAACTTCATTTTTAGTACTTGTGTGAATGATAAATATTTTATTTGATAACGACACCGTGGATTTCAAGGATCATATAAGCACCGCCGGTGTGCGAGAATTTCCTCCCGCTGTCCTTTTACATACCATAAATCTACTTAAAGTAGGTGATGCAAACATGACCACCTTAACTTGAATGTTTGTTTTCGTGGTCACGAAACTCACTAAAAGGAAAGTATATAATTAAGCATATACTATGTCTAATTGGCAATACATAAAAGACATGCAATGTCTTACTTTAAACACTACTATTTTTAATTTTTAAGAACGTTGCATTGTATATATAAAGGCAGTGTGACCAACTTGAATAAAACTGTATTATTGTAGGGAAAATACATATTTATTTTATTTTGATCTGAAATTAGTATAGTAACATTATCTTACATATAGTTATTGGTTTAATACTGGCCTACTTAGAATTTGTTGTGGCATGAGTTACAAATAAATCAAGCACATACAGAGTAGGACAAATTATTAAACTATCAAAGTTACAGCATGAAAATAAACAGAAAACGATTATTTTTAGCCACATGTAGGATATATAAATAGGTCCTTATCGTCTTTAGTAGCACTTTGTGAGTTCCACAAATCGCACAAAACCAACTGCCATTGTCCTCTTGTGAGCCTTTTCCTTTGAAGGATTTTGAAGGATTATCTTTAGTCTTGCTGGTTCTCATGCCACACGATGCTTTTTCTTTTGCAGGCTGAGACTTCTCCATGTTCTTTGTTACAGTCGATTGCCCACATTGTGTCACTGCGTCACCTCTCGAAAAAGTAGTTGATTTATCAGTTCATTAGAACTCCCTAGAAAGAAGCATTGGATGTCAGGAAAGGCCATAGAATAAACTGTAATATGCGGTGCATGAACAATAATAACTAATTACATGTAAGGAAATAAATAAAATACTTACCAACATTAGGATAATAACTGCTCCTCGGTCCGTTGACAAAACTCAAATATATTTGCTCCATCTGCTGGGTTTTCAAATTATCCCGCAAATGGCGCTGTCTAAGGAGACTGATGGTGCCTTCTCTTGGAAAACTTGAACAATTCCAGCAGGGCAGCAAACTGGCCATATTAACTAAATTGGCCATATTCGCATCATGTACCTTATATGGGGCTGTCGCTTTTAACGACGCTTAAAAAACTATCGGTCTCGACAGGATTTGAACCCAAATGCTGGGGCTAAGTAAGAATGAAATTTATCAGTTTAAGCCTCCTATACCACCTCAGGTGTATAGGGAGGAACAATGCATTGCTAATTATAAAGTGTTTGTAAAAAAAAAAAATGTTGCGAATGCCTTAAAAAAATAACAGCTAGTCCTCTATTGCTAAATAAATTTTGATAGTGAGCTAAATCATATTTAAAGCTATATTTCACATTGTTGCAGAGAATAAAAGTAAAGTTTTAGTGCGAAAATGTAAGGGACCGTAAACTAGAAAATACAGATAGCCAAGTAACTCATTCAAAACATAGCGTGCAATGTGAGTACATCAACATAGTAATAACAATTAATAACAATAATAATTAACAACAACAATAAAAAAATAAAAAATAATAATAGTAATAACAACATGAATAACAACAACAATAATAATAATAATGATAATAATGATAATGATGATAATGATGATAATGATGATGATAATAATAGTAATAATAATAGTAATAATAATAATAATAATAATAATAATAATAATAATAATAATAATAATAATAATAATAATAATAATAATAATAATAATAATAATAATGATGATGATGATGATGATGATGATGATAATGATGATAATGATGATGATAATAATAATAGTAATAGTAGTAGTAATCATAATAATAATAACAACAATAATAATAATAGTAATAGTAATAATAATAATCATCATCATCATAATTATAATAATAATAATAATAATAATAATAATAATAATAATAATAATAATAATAATAATAATAATAATAATAATAATAATAATAATAATAATAATAATAATAATAATAATAATAATAATAATAATAATAATAATAATAATAATAATAATAATAATAATAATAATAATAATAATAATAATAATAATAATAATAATAATAATAATAATAATAATAATAATAATAATAATAATAATAATAATCAGCATTATCATCAAAACAGTAGTGCTGCTGTTTACCAATTGTGAGACCCGGGTTTTTGTCCCGCTGGAAGACCTGGTTCGGGGTACACTCAGCCTCATTAGGTCACTGAGGGACCAATTGAACAGTTACTTGATTGAGAAGTAGCAGCCCCGGGTTGCGAAGATCACATAACGTGCCGGTAGAGACCGAGGTGCTGACCACATCCCACCTCCAGAACTACACCTCATTCATGACAGCTCTGCTGGGCAGAGGTGGGTGACGCAGTGGCCTGGCGGTAGGCGCTGGCCCTGAAAGGGCTGTTGCGCTTCAGGATTATCTGCAGTAATATTATGACAAATGACAGGTTCGGTTACTTTTTATGTCAGTATTTTCTTTAAAATAATTATAGCTGGTGACCTCATGACTCAACGATTCTATTCTGTAGTAGCCTTAACACATCTGTACATAGCTCACTCTGACAATTCTACACAGTCACTGCAAAATGACAATAAAGACTGCCCGTGCCGTGTCGCTTTTATGGTCGAATATTAGGTACCAGCAAGTTTTCTGAAAATCGACGTTTCGCGAAGTTTCTCATAACGAAACCCTGCACTCTTGGGCTGTATTTGTTAATAGCCGCCATTGTGGCGTACTGTGTAGCAACTTAGTGGTGTGAGGTATCTGATCTTGAGCCTGCTTTGTTGTGCGGCCACCGCCACACATTGGTCCATGCTACTGCTAGCAAGTTTAAATAATTTCATCTGCATGTGATACGTAACGCGTTGCTCACACTCGTACGGAGGAGTCTCCTGTCATGACTATAAAAAGGCAACAATACAATCGATTCTAAGGATTTATGTAAAACGCCAACGCACCTTTCGTACTTTGACAAAAACTAGGTAACAGCAAGTATATTATGATAGATTTCATCAAATTTGAGTTATTGTATACGTGTTTAGGATAAAGTTCTCAGGCCCAAACCTTGATTTGCATCCAAACGAACTTAAGGTTAGAAAAATACGATAACTCCGTTTGTTAAAACAGTATCTTTCTCCTGTGCTGATTGTTTTACACCTTCTATATATAGATACAAAAAGCTATGCAATGTTACGCTGAATCTCCTGTCAAATACCTGGGCCAATAACGTTGAACTCGTCTGTGATTTGTAAATGTGTAAATGTCCTTATTTTGAGCTGCATAATTCACTTCATGTAGTCAATCATTTGGGAATAGTGGAAAAACCTAGCTGGGTGTCACACAGCCAAATAATTGTGGATTGTCGCACTAAAATATCTTACATTGGCAATATTTCCGCTTCAAGGTTATTCGCACTTTAGTATAAATTTACGTTTTATGTTATAAGTGTTTAAGTAAAACACTTAGTCTTTCCTTCCCTTTAAATACTGCAAGGTATAGCTTTTTGTACCTGTTTCAAAATAGGCGTCACCTCCCCATTTAGCAGAACACAGATCAACATAAAACAATTAAGTCAACGACAATATGAATAAAGTGTAAAAACTGCCGTTAACATATCCAGTGCTTACGTTGCAAAGAGGAGGAATGTGTTAGTGCTATCTGAACTTAAGCCGATACCTAACTCCTAATCTCCCGGAACACTAATAATGACACGTAGTGGCTATTGGGGTTTCTAGTATTCCAACGCGGAGGAAACTGCGAGAAAGCGGGTGTGTTCCGGTAGCATAAATCTCCAATCAGCCAGCACATTTACAATGCCTCTTCCGTTGCAATTCACATTTGTGGTGTTGTGAAGAGCAGTGAAAATGGGGGTGTTTCAGTGGCATAACTGTCAAATCAACCAGGACATCAACAAGGCCCGCTGTTGCTACTGGTACTTGAGGTGCTGAAGAGGAGAAAAGCGGGGGAACGTGTGTTTCGGTGGCACAACTGTTGTATCGTCCAGGATATCAACAAGGCCCGCTGTTGCTACTGGTATTTGTAGTGTTATGAAGAGGAGAAAAGCAGTAGAACGTGTGTTTCTGTAGCACAACTGTTGTATCACCCAGGATATCAACAAGGCCCGCTATTGCCACTGGTATTTGAGGTGTTGTGAAGAGGAGAAAAGCAGTAGAACGTGTGTTTCGGTAGCACAACTGTTGTATCACCCAGGATATCAACAAGGTCCGCTGTTGCTACTGGTATTTGTAGTGTTGTGAAGAGGAGAAAAGTGTGAGAACGTGTGTTTCGGTGGCACAACTGTTGTATCACCCAGGATATCAACAAGGTCCGCTGTTGCTACTGGTATTTGTAGTGTTATGAAGGGGAGAAAAGCGGAAGAACGTGTGTTTCGGTAGCACAACTGTTGCATCACCCAGGATATCAACAAGGCCCGCTGTTGCTACTGGTATTTGTAGTGTTGTGAAGAGGAGAAAAGTGGGAGAACGTGTGTTTCGGTGGCACAACTGTTGCATCACCCAGGATATCAACAAGGCCCGCTATTGCCACTGGTATTTGAGGTGTCATGAAGGGGAGAAAAGTGGGAGAACGTGTGTTTCGGTAGCACAACTGTTGCATCACCCAGGATATCAACAAGGCCCGCTATTGCCACTGGTATTTGAGGTGTCATGAAGGGGAGAAAACTGGGAGAACGTGTGTTTCGGTGGCACACCTGTTGTATCACCCAGGATATCAACAAGGCCCGCTGTTGCTACTGGTATTTGAGGTGTTATGAAGAGGAGAAAAGCAGTAGAACGTGTGTTTCGGTAGCACAACTGTTGTATCACCCAGGATATCAACAAGGCCCGCTGTTGCTACTGGTATTTGTAGTGTTGTGAAGAGGAGAAAAGCAGTAGAACGTGTGTTTCGGTAGCACAACTGTTGTATCACCCAGGATATCAACAAGGCCCGCTGTTGCTACTGGTATTTGAGGTGTCATGAAGGGGAGAAAAGTGGGGGAACGTGTGTTTCGGTGGCACAACTGTTGTATCACCCAGGATATCAACAAGGCCCGCTGTTGCTACTGGTGTTTGAGGTGTTATGAAGGGGAGAAAAGCGGGAGAACGTGTGTTTCGGTGGCACAACTGTTGTATCACCCAGGATATCAACAAGGCCCGCTATTGCTACTGGTATTTGAGGTGTTGTGAAGAGGAGAAAAGTGGGAGAACGTGTGTTTCGGTGGCACAACTGTTGTATCACCCAGGATATCAACAAGGCCCGCTATTGCCACTGGTATTTGAGGTGTTGTGAAGAGGAGAAAAGCGGGAGAACGTGTGTTTCGGTGGCACACCTGTTGTATCACCCAGCATATCAACAAGGCCCGCTATTGCTACTGGTATTTGTAGTGTTGTGAAAAGGAGAAAAGCGGGAGAACGTGTGTTTCGGTGGCACAACTGTTGTATCACCCAGGATATCAACAAGGCCCGTTGTTGCTACTGGTATTAGAGGTGTTGTGAAGAGGAGAAAAGCGGCAGAACGTGTGTTTCGGTGGCACAACTGTTGTATCACCCAGGATATCAACAAGGCCCGTTGTTGCTACTGGTATTAGAGGTGTTGTGAAAAGGAGAAAAGCGGGAGAACGTGTGTTTCGGTGGCACAACTGTTGTATCACCCAGGATATCAACAAGGCCCGCTGTTGCTACTGGTATTTGAGGTGCTGTGAAGAGGAGAAAAGTGGGAGAACGTGTGTTTCGGTGGCACAACTGTTGTATCACCCAGGATATCAACAAGGCCCGCTGTTGCTACTGGTATTTGAGGTGTTGTGAAGAGGAGAAAAGTGGGAGAACGTGTGTTTCGGTGGCACAACTGTTGTATCACCCAGGATATCAACAAGGCCCGCTGTTGCTACTGGTATTTGAGGTGCTGTGAAGAGGAGAAAAGTGGGAGAACGTGTGTTTCGGTGGCACAACTGTTGTATCACCCAGGATATCAACAAGGCCCGCTATTGCCACTGGTATTTGAGGTGTTGTGAAAAGGAGAAAAGTGGGAGAACGTGTGTTTCGGTAGCACAACTGTTGTATCACCCAGGATATCAACAAGGCCCGCTATTGCTACTGGTATTTGTAGTGTTGTGAAAAGGAGAAAAGCGGGAGAACGTGTGTTTCGGTGGCACAACTGTTGTATCACCCAGGATATCAACAAGGCCCGCTATAGCTACTGGTATTTGAGGTGTTGTGAAAAGCAGAAAAGCGGGAGAACGTGTGTTTCGGTAGCACAACTGTTGTATCACCCAGGATATCAACAAGGCCCGCTATTGCTACTGGTATTTGTAGTGTTGTGAAAAGGAGAAAAGCGGGAGAACGTGTGTTTCGGTAGCACAACTGTTGTATCACCCAGGATATCAACAAGGCCCGCTATAGCTACTGGTATTTGAGGTGTTGTGAAAAGGAGAAAAGCGGGAGAACGTGTGTTTCGGTAGCACAACTGTTGTATCACCCAGGATATCAACAAGGCCCGCTATTGCTACTGGTATTTGAGGTGTTGTGAAAAGGAGAAAAGCGGGAGAACGTGTGTTTCGGTGGCACAACTGTTGTATCACCCAGGATATCAACAAGGCCCGCTGTTGCTACTGGTATTTGAGGTGTTGTGAAGGGGAGAAAAGCGGAAGAACGTGTGTTTCGGTAGCACAACTGTTGCATCACCCAGGATATCAACAAGGCCCGCTGTTGCTACTGGTATTTGAGGTGTTGTGAAAAGGAGAAAAGCGGGACAACGTGTGTTTCGGTGGCACAACTGTTGTATCACCCAGGATATCAACAAGGCCCGCTGTTGCTACTGGTTTTTGAGGTGTTGTGAAAAGGAGAAAAGGGGGAGAACGTGGGTTTCGGTGGCACAACTGTTGTATCACCCAGGATATCAACAGGGCCCGCTGTTGCTACTGGTATTTGAGGTGTTGTGAAAAGGAGAAAAGGGGGAGAACGTGTGTTTCGGTGGCACAACTGTTGTATCACCCAGGATATCAACAAGGCTCGCTGTTGCTACTGGTATTTGAGGTGTTGTGAAAAGGAGAAAAGCGGGAGAACGTGTGTTTCGGTGGCACAACTGTTGTATCACCCAGGATATCAACAAGGCCCGCTATAGCTACTGGTATTTGAGGTGTTGTGAAGAGGAGGAAAGTGGGAGAACGTGTGTTTCGGTGGCACAACTGTTGTATCACCCAAGTATCAACAATGGCTCTATGTGGCTACTGACATTTGAGGTCTTACATAAAGAATAAGGGGGGGGGGGGAGGGAGAAGCATGTGTGTGTGTGTGTGTGCACGTGTGTGTGGGTGCGCGCGCGCGAGCGCGCCCCCGTGTGTATCCCTTTTTCAAGTCGGATCACTCCCTATGACATTACTACATGTACGAATTGACTTTCTTGTTACTATCCCTTACAGACTCCGATCTCAGTGCCTCCCGAAAAACTGCTTTGTTCACGTATTGTCACGAGGGCACATGATATAACACACGTTGATCCTGGCCGGTCGTTGCCTGTAGCTACAGGTCCGTGACGTCACTTGGCGGGAAGCTGGGGGTATTGATCCCACTTGGTGCTTTCTACCTCACCCACATACCTCCCCCTTACGCCTTTCCACCCTATCCGTTAAAAAATCGATTCAACCCTCTCTCTGTCTGCTTCTCTCAGTATTTTCTTTCAGAATTTCTAGAGATTTCCATGTGGGTGCCCCTTTAGTGGATGTTGCGCGTGGGTTGGATTGGTCCCGATCTGCAGCTCTTTGAGTGCAGCTGTCTAATCTTAGTGGAAAAAAGTGATACTGAGAAATCGGAAGGAATAACATTTCCTTTCCTTTCGTTTGATTTTTATTTTCCTGGGCAGAATATAAATATCTGAATGAAGGATCACTCCTATAGTTAAAAGATGAGTAAAATTTGAATTCAGGTATGTGACTGGGGGTTTAATTCTTGATATGTTGCTTTAATTTGGTTTGTCTCATCACTACCACTTAGTTATCTCTGCTCGTTGGTGAATTAGCACTTTGATATATTGCTTGTAAGTGAGAGCATTTGTGACCAATGCATTGCAGACAATTTTTGCTGTTTGAGACGTATTTAGTTGTAATCGAGCCAGGCATAACTTTAACACTTCATAAATGCTGGCTCATCTTAAATTTGTGCACGTAGAAGGGAGAGTTTGGCAATGTATGTTAAACAAACAATAAAACCATATTAATCCATGTCAGTAAAAAATTCAAACATTTTCTCCACTCATAAGGGCAGCTAAATGTAACAGGCAATATATTATATAAATCAAAACATGTGTTCGGAAATGCTGATGATATTGCCAGGAACTTACCTGCTTTACAAGAAATGATGTTTACAATCGAAGCAGCGGCTTAGAGATAAATGAGGATACAACTAAGCATATGCAGATGGAAGTAAATCAAGCTGAGAATACAACGCAAAAAATTAAAACAGGAAACTATAAATTTGAAGGTTACTATTTTCAGATATTTAGGAGCAAAAATAAATAATTAAGGATTAATTACGGAAGAAAGAAATCTGTGAATATTAACAGGAAATAAAGCATTTTTTACAAATCTCAGATTAATAAAATCTAAAGTATTGACGAGAAGTACAAAACCCTGATTAGACCAGTGGTAACATATGCTGGGTATTGAATGAAAAAGATGAAAATGCTCTACGTATATTCGAGAGAAGGATTATAAGGCGAATATATGGGCCAATATCCGAGAACATCACATGAAGAATGAGATTAAACTCGGAAATCAGCCTTATACTCAAAGTGGAGGATTTGGTGAGATACATCAAATCGCTGAGATTGAGGTGGTTAGGTCACAGTGAAGATGGAAGGGTTCCTAAACATTTACTGCATAAGGTCGGAGGTAATAGGGGTGAGAAGGAGGGGAAGACCGAGAATGAGGTGGCTATGGGATGTGGAACAGGACATGAACAAAATGGGAATAGGAGGCTGGAAGGTGAAAGCACAGGATCGAGACGAATGGAGGAGAATGGTGAAGGAGGCCAAAACTCACAACGGATTGTAGCACCAACTAAATAGAAGGGCAGCTAAATGGCGCTAAGTGTTGGAAGCCACGATTGGATAAAAAGTTCATTGATCATTTGAGTAATTGCCGTACATTTATTGCAGCGTTATCTTATGGTGTCACTGCAAAGTTTTTCAGACAGTATTGACTGTTTTGTACTGGTTTCCACTTTGTTTGAACATTGAACTAAACGCATAAGTATACATTATAATAGCTTCAGTAATGCTATAACAGCAGAAATTCCTAGGATTCTTCGTCCAAAAGTATATTAGAAGAAAGTAGCGGCCGGGTTGACATTTTAGTGAAGGCTTTTCCTCAATTCTTTTCGTGATTTATCAACTAACTTAAATTGTTCAGATTTACAAGCTCATATCCACATCCACTTCCTACTTTGAATTCACTGTTCATTATAAGTAGTATGGTTGAAACGCAGTAAATTCTTCTTATTTACCTGATTACCCTCCCCTTATGTAGGACTTACAAGACAGTGCCCACGGTCAGACGCCTGTCGAGGAGCATAGACCTCTGGACCAGACAGAGTGAACACCTGGAAGCAGGTGGTCAGGCAAGCACCAGGCATGATAGTGAGGAAGTGATTACCCTCCCCTTATGTAGGACTTACAAGACAGTGCCCAGGGTCAGGCTCCTGTCGGGGAGCAGAGGGACCTCTGGACCAGACAGAGTGAACACCTGGAAGCAGGTGGTCAGACAAGCACCAGGTATGATAGTGAGGAAGTGATTACCCTCCCCTTATGTAGGACTTAGAAGACAGTGCCCAGGGTCAGGCTCCTGTCGGGGAGCAGAGGGACCTCTGGACCAGACAGAGTGAACACCTGGAAGCAGGTGGTCAGGCAAGCACCAGGCATGATAGTGAGGAAGTGATTACCCTCCCCTTATGTAGGACTTACAAGACAGTGCCCAGGGTCAGGCTCCTGTCGGGGAGCAGAGGGACCTCTGGACCAGACAGAGTGAACACCTGGAAGCAGGTGGTCAGGCAAGCACCAGGTATGATAGTGAGGAAGTGATTACCCTCCCCTTATGTAGGACTTAGAAGACAGTGCCCAGGGTCAGGCTCCTGTCGGGGAGCAGAGGGACCTCTGGACCAGACAGAGTGAACACCTGGAAGCAGGTGGTCAGGCAAGCACCAGGTATGATAGTGAGGAAGTGATTACCCTCCCCTTATGTAGGACTTACAAGCCAGTGCCTAGGGTCAGACACCTGTCGGGGAGCAGAGGAACCTATGTACCGGACAGAGTGAGGACCTGGAAGCAGGTGGTCAGTCAAACACCAGGTATGAGATTGAGGAAGAGGATGATATGAAATGTAGGCGAAATGGATGACTGGAAGGGTGATAATGGAGCAATTGGTGGAATGAATGGCGGGGGAAACCGGAGAACCGGGAGAAAACCCGCCCAGTCGCCTCTACGTCCACCACGAGTACCACATGCGGGTCCCGCCTAAGTGGTAGGCGAGCGGTCTAACCACTCAGCCACGGCGCCGCCATTATACTTCCAGACTCAAGGAAGGATGAGGAATAATCCTGGGTGGAGAAAAATTCCTACCCTCCTGCCGGGAATCGAACCCGGGACCCCTTGCATAGTAGGCAGGTGCTCTACCAACTGCGCTACGGGGCCAGCAAACGCAGTAATTTAAAGAAATAAAAATATTACAATGAAGACTGTGGATAGACTTAGTGTGTATCACCAACCAACTAAATCCCACTAGGACATCTAAAATAGTACATAGTGCTAGGGAGCAGAAGTCGTCTGATGGCACAGCCCTATACGGTGTGATCAAATATAAGCAAACCTTTAAGGTATAAAATAGCTACTTAGTATTTAGCAGCTCTGTCCCCATTTCCGAAGTCGAGAGTCCCTGAATTCCTGTTGTTCTTGATATGGTTTTATAAGCTGTTGTATTGAATGCTAAAGAGTCTCGTTATGGGGCTTAAGTTGTTATTTAAAACCTACATGAAACATTTAATAAACAATCGTTTCAGACCAAGGGAGCGGTGTCAGTAAGAAGGTTGAAATATACAGGGTGGAAGGGAAGTTATTACATTCCTTCTAATATATGCTTCATAGAAGCATTACAAACAAAAAATTCTTTGATCAGCCGATTTGGAAAAAATAAATAGTTTTGGATCCAAATTGGATGCGTAATTCTACAAGAATGTACGAAGATAACAGTTTGTTATTTGTAAGATGCGTAGAGTGACTTATTTCTGACATAACTTCGGTAGTAATTATGGGACATCACAAAGGTTTCGAAATAATTAACCAATTAGAAGACGTGAAGGAATTCTACAAGCAGCTCCTAAGGACGTGTAACTTGTCGACAACGTTGCGTTGAGGTTGGTCAAGGAATTGAACTGGTTTCTGGATGTAAACAGATCGGGCACTTTCACTTTGGGCCTAATGTTTTGGGAACTAACACTTGTGAT
Organism: Tenodera sinensis; assembly: GCA_030765045.1. NCBI lineage: Eukaryota > Metazoa > Arthropoda > Insecta > Mantodea > Mantidae > Tenodera > Tenodera sinensis. The sequence goes on along the minus strand of CM060964.1, from coordinate 15,552,192 downwards.
TGGCTTACATTCACACAGTAAACACGGAAGGACAAAGTAGGGTATCAGTTTGTTTTCAGGACGCACCGTTACGCTGTTTGTTTAATGTACTGAGCTAGGGAAAGTGACACCTACACAATCTGCAGTGTTGCCAGCTTGTTTTCGACAAAACTAGAATATCTCCGTGGGAAATGGTCATAGACAAAAACGTAAGATACAAAATGTGTTCCAAATAGCGAGATCTATTACAGGTTTGAATTAATGTGATGACTTCCATAGTGTTTGCTGATTCATCGGCCTACGAAGATTTCGCGGCACGAATATTTTACATCATAATGGTCAATTCGGATGCTCTGATTTCTAAAATAATAATAGTTTTTGCATATAACGTACAGATTTTGAACACTTGTGATTCTACACAAACTTGAAAGTTTGGTGCCTACGCTAGTATTAACATCACTGTTTATTCGACTTACAGCATAGTTGTTTAGAACATGCAAACATGCTAAATCATATGACGTCATATTGTATGAACGTCTATCTCTGTTTAGGGTAATGTTTAGCCTATCTGATAAACATTTATTGCGTGCTACATAAATAGGAACCTATCTTAGAATGTGCATTCCAGTGTAAAACTTCTCAGCTGGTGTCTTTTGAAATCGTGTTGTGTTGTGAAAAACTGGCAAGGTCTAGTGGTAGGTATATCTAGGAGAGGCTGCGTGGACAATATTTTGTCTGTGGATGTTATGTGATAAAACAACATAAAAGAAGCACTACCGCCTTTGTCAAGAATTTACATCTGACCTGTTTTAAAATGAAATTAGGAGATAAAGACAAGACTTTTGCTCCTCATGTTGTGTAGAAAATGTAAGATAATGGTACAGCGGAGTTCGTTCATCTATGTATACCCTTTGGTGTTCCTATGGTATGGCACGAACAACAAAATCTTATTAATGAGCGTTATTCTTGTCTGTGTAATATATCTGGATTCACTAGGAAAAACAAAGCAGGCGTTATATATCCAAACTTGCCAGCTATCAGCAATTAGGCCTGTGCCTCATGGACCTGGTGTTCCTGTCCCATCACCGTATTGCCAGGAAGTAGTAGAGTGTAGAATTGATCCCCAGACTTAGAAGATAACAATCCAAATCCATTGAGTCGGTAAGAATTAAATGATTTGGTAAGTGATTTGGGTCTTACCAAAGAAAAAGGTTGAAGTGTTAGGTTCAAGGCTGAAAGAAGACAATTCTTTAGTATGTGGAATAACTTTCTATTGGTACAGACTTCGAGAGAAAGATTTCAACAAATAAAGTAGAGGCGGGAGAACTAGTGCATTGTTGTGATACCCCTAACTTGATAGGTAGTCTTGGAGCAGTTTAAGAAGCAAAAGATTGTGATGTGTTTAAAGATTCGAGTAAGATATGTCTGAAAGATGTGCTGCACAACAGCAATGCTTGTTTCGGCTTCAATAGCTCACTCTGTGTCTCTTAAAATAACATAGCACAGTTTATACTGTCCTGGGAAAAGTTAAATATAATGAACACAAGTGGTTCGTGCGCTGTGATCTTAAGGTGTGCAGTATTTTATTGTTTGAAATGTTCTAGTTCATTGTACACTGTGGCATATTACATATTTCCTTTCTGCATGGCAGAAAAACGGTAGGTGGTACGAAAAAAAGGGAAGGTAGATTTGAATTCAGCATACCAAACTTAGGTTTAGGGAGCTAATAAAGCCCGTGCTGCAGAGAAAAAAATGAAATTTGCAGGCTGGTGATTATTTGATACTGCAAGCAGAAAATGAAAAGAGTCAAGGGAGATACAGGCTATGCTTAAAAGTGCGGAACTAAAAGTAACTAAAAATGCTATTTCGGATGAAGTAGTGAAGGAAGGGGAGAGCTTAAGGTACCACAGATGCCATAAGCATTAACACGAGCTGATTCAGAAGCCCCTCAGGGACTAACCTTTTGAATAAAGCTGTTCTTATTAATAGAGATAATTTAATTATACAGGAATGTGCAACATAATGACTAATTACAAAGTCACATGTTTTGAGGTAGCACAACTGTGACTGTCCCCAAGCAAAATGCCGAGACACCTGTTGCTAATTAAACTGCTTTTCCTACAGCATAATATTTCATTGTTTGTAAACTTTCTCGTTTCCTCGAAGCAAGGAAATATATTCCCAAGTATTTGTGATATAGATATAGAGAAGAATGAGTCGTGAAAAGACAGTCAAAGCTAGTGAAGGTGTTTTGGAAAGTGTAGATTAAGGGAGGGAGATTTAAGGGCGCTTGGCTTCATGGTCCCGCTTAAAAAGTATTTCATAGTAAGAGCCAGATATAAACTTCAATAAAAAATAAAATTAGTAATAAAAAGAAAAATAAATGTACATACACATACAAAACAGTGGCAAAAGCCAAAATTAGAATAAACTGATAAAGATGTCAAAACCGTATAAAAACTAAGTATCTAGAGTTTCAAATCCTCAAACTCATGTTACTCTCTGCTAAAAACTTATAAACTCTTTCGACCGCTTGTTTGTCGTCCGCCAAGGCCTCTGCAAGTCTGGCAGGCAGCTGCAGTGTCTCGGAGGTCCACTAGAGAGGAACACACTAGTAGCACGTGACGGTCTGACAAAGGGTTGTCACACAGCGGACACATAGGTGCAGGGTCCCGTTTAAATAAGTAACCATGCGAAAAATTGCAGTGGCTAATTCGCAACCGAGCCAAGTTAACCTCCTAGCGGCGAGATATGCGAGAGGAAGTTACCCAATTTATCGAAAGTTGTTTCACTTCTCTAAGCTTATTACCACGGAGAGCTGACCACTCTTCGTGCCAGCACGACAGCACCGCTCTCTACACTTCAAGCCTAAAGTCTTTCAAACTAACACAAGACATGGCAATACTGGGTTCTGTGGCTGCCACAGAGAGTAGATTAAAGAGCAACAGTAGGGATCTAAAAGCAAATTTGCTTGGACATTGAACAGAGCACAACTACTAAGATGTGCACTGTAAGAAAGTGAACTAGACAGATGTTTGGTGCCTGGGAACATACGAATTGTGGGTAACTTTGAGATTATGTGCAGGGAGAATAGAGGCAAGAATGAAGGAGGCGGTTTTTGTCGCAGGATCAGCTAATATATAGAAAACAATGACTGGTTAATGTATTGATCGATTGAAGAACAGACACTTTTCTTCGAAAAACCAACCTCGATACAATTAACGATCCTGTGTTGCATACCCTGCCGGTTTTCCTTACTTAACTCTTTCTTTTATCTTTTTGCCAATCCAAGTGACTGACAGTTGCCGAAGGTTATGTTTCGAACAACAATCTGGTATTAACCAGTATTGTTAGTCATTCACGCCAAGCATTGAAACAGAGTGGCAGGTGGTTGACCTTACCTCACGCCAGTGACATCAAACGATGTAGGTAAGCGCGCAGTGGATGCGACTCAGACAAGTACATCTCGCGTGTTGATATTAATGAGGTTTGAAGCTAAGTTTTTCAGTATTTTGTTTGGCAGTGAAGGTTAAGTTCATATTTTTAACTTCTTCTGTACGTATCAGAGTACAACAAGCAGCATTTTGAACAGTAATGTGTGTAAACGTGTAAGAGAAAAGTACGTCAGGAAACCGAAGACAGGGTATGCACATAGGTCATGTGCTTCCGTGTGGTTCACTATGCGTTGTAGAGAGAACGCTGCATTTCCTGGAAACCTACTGCCCCGAATAAGGAATCCGAGTGCTTGTAACCAACAAAATGAGAATGCAGAAACAAATAATGGGAGTGATTTTTCTCTAATTTTAATATTACCAGTTGGCGAATGATAAAGTTCTGTGAAAACTATAAAAATTGTGGAAAAAATATTTTTTCAACATTAATTTTTATTTAATAAACCAAAGCATTACAGCATTTTCTGTTCCAAACATTCTTTTGAGAGTGCTTATCTATAATGGAATAATATTTAAAATTATCAAAATTGTGAAGTCTTCATCGTGTGGGGCAGTTTTCTTCCACGTCGCCAGAAAAAATAACCAGAAAAGCTAATAAATTTAAAGGTGTTCAAAATACTACAAATAAAATATAAATGTATATTATTTCTTACATGTATTACATCTGATATGAGTTTGAACAAAATCCGCTAATAACTATAGAACTTAAAATGTTCACCTATACGTGCCCTTAACACAAGTACAAGGTTTTTAAAAATTATTTTGTTGTTGGTAAACGACGCTGTCAATTGCTAGTATCACATTAGCGTCACCGGTGTGCCGGAATTTTGTCCCTCAAGAGTTCTTTTACATGCTAGTAAATCTACTGACATGGAGCTGTCGTTTTCAAGCGCACTTAAACACCATCGGCCTGGGTCGGATTTGAACCCGCGACCTTAGGAGCGGTAGGGCAGCGTGTAACCAACTGAGCCACCCAGACCGACCGAGTACAAAGTGCATACCCAAGTCCAGATTCCACACTACGCGGCTGGCTGATATCATTTGGACGCCTATTTACTCGCTTGCGCCTTCGCTCTGTCTTGGGTGGGAAGCGTTCTTCCAGTGATCAGGAGGTGAAGGAAGCTGTGAAGAAGTGAAAAATTGGGGAATAGTCACAAGGTCAGAAGATCAGAGAGTAAACAGTCCATCCCACAATACACAAATGTCACCGAGTCACAGTTGACAGCTGCAGCACTTCGACGCGTATACTTATCCTTTGATAACAATGAGAGGGTTAACAACCACTCTGGTCGTAAAACAATACTTAACGGGGTATTCCTAGTGAACATTAACGTAAACGTGAAATGAAAGCAATGTTTCACGTGAGGGTGCCATTGAAGTGGTGTAGTATCCGTCTAGAAGACAAGGATATCATATTCCACAGCGAACGAGCGTTTTCAAGGAACAAAGGAAAGACAACTGCAAAAGAGGAACTTTTCTCTCTCCCTCTCTGTCTCTGTCTCTGTCTTTCTCTCCTTTTTCAGGCGGACAATAGGTACACAAACCCTCATTCTCTTCCTTCTATTTTATCTCAGACCAAAGGGTTGTAATGTAACATGCTGTGAAAGCTGCTATCGGTTTCACTGCTCTTGTGGCTCTTGTATAGTTAGGTCTTTGTGTGGGAGATTCACTTGAAGAGATAACATCTTATGTAAACACTTCTATTTCTATATAACAACTGTTCCTTTATTTATGAGTGTTTCGTAATTAATCCAATGGTGATATGGATATGTTCTACACTGTATAGTCTGCTCTAGTGGACATTTTAACATTTCCAAATGTTTCATCTAGAGCTACAACGATCATCATCGCTCGATGTAAAACACTGTTTTTGCAACATGATTTATCCCAGCTGAAGCTTGTCCAAACATTGACCTTACAAGCGACTCCTAGTCTTATTATCGCAGAGAGCATTTGTTAAGAAAAGGAATAAATGTGACAAATGAAAGTCTTCCCCTAGCAGGCCCTGGAAGGTATTTAAACTGCGAAGACAGTGGGTTTCATCAGCGGTGGGCAAACCCCAACACATTTGGTCTACAAGCTACTTGACACAGAACACACGCCTGGGGTAGGAGACATGAAGTCAGCGCTACTCCAAGTCAAGACCCCGATTACAGTCATGATCACAACACGCTGGCCTACAAGCTGCTTGACACAGAACACACGCTTGGGGTAGGAGACATGAAGTGAGCGCTATTCCAAGTCAAGGCCCCGATTACAGTGGTGATCACAACACGCTGGTCTACAAGCTACTTGACACAGAACACACGCTTGGGGTAGGAGACATGAAGTGAGCGCTATTCCAAGTCAAGGCCCCGATTACAGTCATGATCACAACACGCTGGTCTACAAGCTGCTTGACACAGAACACACGCCTGGGGTAGGAGACATGAAGTCAGCGCTATTCCAAGTCAAGGCCCCGATTACAGTCATGATCACAACACGCTGGTCTACAAGCTACTTGACACAGAACACACGCCTGGGGTAGGAGACATGAAGTCAGCGCTATTCCAAGTCAAGGCCCCGATTACAGTGGTGATCACAACACGCTGGTCTACAAGCTACTTGACACAGAACACACGCTTGGGGTAGGAGACATGAAGTCAGCGCTATTCCAAGTCAAGGCCCCGATTACAGTGGTGATCACAACACGCTGGTCTACAAGCTACTTGACACAGAACACACGCCTGGGGTAGGAGACATGAAGTCAGCGCTATTCCAAGTCAAGGCCCCGATTACAGTCATGATCACAACACGCTGGTCTACAAGCTACTTGACACAGAACACACGCCTGGGGTAGGAGACATGAAGTCAGCGCTATTCCAAGTCAAGGCCCCGATTACAGTCATGATCACAACACGCTGGTCTACAAGCTACTTGACACAGAACACACGCCTGGGGTAGGAGACATGAAGTCAGCGCTATTCCAAGTCAAGGCCCCGATTACAGTCATGATCACAACACGCTGGTCTACAAGCTGCTTGACACAGAACACACGCTTGGGGTAGGAGACATGAAGTGAGCGCTATTCCAAGTCAAGGCCCCGATTACAGTCATGATCACAACACGCTGGTCTACAAGCTACTTGACACAGAACACACGCCTGGGGTAGGAGACATGAAGTCAGCGCTATTCCAAGTCAAGGCCCCGATTACAGTCATGATCACAACACGCTGGTCTACAAGCTACTTGACACAGAACACACGCCTGGGGTAGGAGACATGAAGTCAGCGCTATTCCAAGTCAAGGCCCCGATTACAGTCATGATCACAACACGCTGGTCTACAAGCTGCTTGACACAGAACACACGCCTGGGGTAGGAGACATGAAGTCAGCGCTATTCCAAGTCAAGGCCCCGATTACAGTCATGATCACAACACGCTGGTCTACAAGCTACTTGACACAGAACACACGCCTGGGGTAGGAGACATGAAGTCAGCGCTATTCCAAGTCAAGGCCCCGATTACAGTCATGATCACAACACGCTGGTCTACAAGCTACTTGACACAGAACACACGCCTGGGGTAGGAGACATGAAGTCAGCGCTATTCCAAGTCAAGGCCCCGATTACAGTCATGATCACAACACGCTGGTCTACAAGCTACTTGACACAGAACACACGCCTGGGGTAGGAGACATGAAGTGAGCGCTATTCCACGTCAAGGCCCCGATTACAGTCATGATCACAACACGCTGGTCTACAAGCTACTTGACACAGAACACACGCCTGGGGTAGGAGACATGAAGTCAGCGCTATTCCAAGTCAAGACCCCGATTACAGTCATGATCACAACACGCTCGTCTACAAGCTACTTGACACAGAACACACGCCTGGGGTAGGAGACATGAAGTGAGCGCTATTCCACGTCAAGGCCCCGATTACAGTCATGATCACAACACCCTGTATAAGTAGAGAGCGAATCTATGCAGTAAAGAACGTTAGCGAGCGTATGTCACTCCCGTAAGTCGTAACGACTCTAGTGCGTCTTTGTTTAAGGGGACTGGGTAGTGATTTGGGCTCAAAAAGTCATGTAGTTTTGTGAGGTAGCTAACCTCGAACTTCATTTGTTGTGCCACCTACGTAACACTATAAAACGGCCATCCACTGAATTTTAATAGTTAATTAGAATAATAAACTTTATATCAGTTTACACTGTTACAACATTGGTAAAATGTGCGCCACGCTTTAGCAAACTTTCCTGGACGAGTAAGAAATTAAGCAAGAAACAATGTGTCGAAAAGAAAGAGCAAGAGGAAAAGTATAATAAATAAGAAGGATCACCTTTCTGTATACAAACACATCTCTAAAAATCACGGTCGTGCGTATTACCCCTGAAATATCCACCCATTATGGCTTAAAAAAGTTTGATTTAGGAGTTTGAGTGCTTTAAGAAGCATTGTGATGTAAACTGGGGCGACCTAGTTAATAAAGTAACAGTCCAAGAGCAGGGCTGATGAATATCCTTGTTCAACTATCTGGATGTAAACCTTATCTGTAATGTCTACCTGCAAAGAGGCTTATGTTCTTTACTTATTACGGCGCAAAATATTTTCTCTTTCATCTTCTTGTGCTTGTTCGCTTTATATTACCTCTTAAGCTGTCGCTCCCTTTCTTTGATCTTCGATTTCGTAAGGTAGGGTAGAATACAAGAGCCTCAGGCTGTCTCCTTGTGTTGTTCTTTTGTGACAACACAAGGGTGGAAGTAACACCATGCTCGGTGTCCCACAAGCAATTTCCATACACAATAACTAGACATGTGGTAGCCGAGACTTGGAGAGATCCTGCGAAATGCTGAGCTATTTATCCATCACATGATGGACAATCTCAAGCAATGGATGGAGCCTTTTCTTGCATACATTTCAAAGGAAATGCATAATGCTTTTATGAAACACTCGCTTCTCTGATGGATTTACTCTTTGATCACGTTTATCCCTTTTTCCTATCATGAAGATGGAAACTATCGAGGTTTAGCATTGTGTGATGGGCACGTAGAAAAGAATCTGGCCAGCAGCAGTTAAGGCTGGTGTCGCAACGGTAGCCACAATGAGAAAATGAACAGATATAGAATTGATACTCATATGGTAACCTTCTTTCTCTCCTTGGTGTACCCCTGCCTCCCAGCGGGGCTTCGGAGGTGCATTGGCCCCATGTTTCACTGTTGTTGCTGCATCAGATAGTCAGAGTCAGTCTGGTGCCTTTGTCCCTACATGAAACATTGTGGGTAACTTATCCATGGAGGAACGCGTGTTTATTTGCAAAATGTACAGTAACGATCAATCTGCTCGCCACGTGAGCGGGGAGTTTGGTTTCCAAACTCAGTACCACCTGCTAGAAAAACAATATATGCGATTCTCAATAATTTCAAGCTTCGGGTTTGGCATCAGACCAACACTCTGGGAGAAGAATTTTAACACAGAATAAGATGGATGAAATCGGTGGTAGTTTGCGGCAATCACCTCCAAAATTGGTAACAAGTTAGGTCAACAAACAGTTGCATTGGTGTCTTGTGAGAAATTCCACACGTTGTGGCGTCCTTCTCCGCTTTGAGTTACTTTCCTATTACGTTCTGCTACTTGTGTGACCTGCTGCATTAAGTTATTAATTAACGTTGTTAATTAATATATTTGCTCTGCTACCTTTGTCACATGTTTAGTTACGTGAACTTGCCTATATACCCTCTTGTTAAGCTAAGAATGGCATAACCTTAACATTCACTACTATGTTACCCCTAATTTACCCACAGGACCTAAGTAGGGCATGAACAAAGCGATATTTAACAACTTACTACATTTATTTAAAATTAATAAGTAACATGTGTTACAAGAAGCAGACATTAAAAGGTTTAGCCATCATTTGACGCCATAAATAACCCCTATATGCCATACCGTTAATTGTTACAAACGAACAACTGATTTCATTGCTTGTAACTTCCAATCCTCAGATTACAGTGCAGCTCTTGAACAAATTATTCCGAGCAAGCTTTCTAAAGTGAATAACTGAAGCAGTAAATCATCGAAAGCAAGTTAGAAAAATACCAACCAAAACTAAGATCGCTAAGAATTGAATACTTAAGGGATTTGCATTGAATCAAATCAATAAATTAATTTAAAACTTTAAAGACTGAGTATAATAGATACATACGGAAGGAAAAATTTTATATCAGGATAAACACAATACTCAAACCCTTGAAAAAGCTTGAATAACAAGTCCAGACACCAATGTGCTGCATTAACAATAGAGTGATTAGCTTCACAAACTAAAACTCATTATTAGAAACGTTTCCCCGATATTATAGTTTTATTAAGATTGTTAATATAACACCATCTATTCTTCTATTGTGAAGTAAACGTTTCTTTTGGGTCTGGAGAAGAACACGGCCTTACATTTTGGTATGCTAAACGGGAGTTTATCGCTTTATATCTTAAAGGGCCGGTATAATACCAGATGGCCCATCTCATCCGGCATTGGGGTATGGAGATATTATTTAAAGTTGTCGTTAATTTTTATCATGAATGGCCGTTATTTCGGAATATTTTAGGTATAGCAACACTATTGCACTGTGGTTCAACTAACTAACCGAACGTAAACCTCCAGTCAAATTACGAGCATTACCGCGCCTAAGGCATCAAACTTAACACAATCAAAAACTTATTCGAAAGCAGTCAAATGTTTTTATATTATCTGCAGACATTAACTGAAAGATATTGCATTTTGTGCACTGGATGGATTTCAATATCTATGAAAGCCCCTGCAGGTCAGTCTTTACCCTGACTCCTCTCGTTAGAAAGAAGCACCCCCCCCCCCCCGTATGCTCTGGTCTGTTGCATTATTACTCCCAGGCATAGCTCAAAGCCCTCGGATGTACAGTACTTCAACAGTTTAATTAAATAAATACAGTGTTTGTTTGATGTGAATAAACGCATTCTTGCGTAACCAAATCACTGTCTACAAAGTAGATTAGTACAAAGGAGTATTTTCTCTGAGTGCAGAAGAAATGAGAAGTAGGAGAGTATGATACAAGTAGAGACACAGGTCAGTGATTGCAGCATAAAGCAATGGGGTAATGATGACAGCCGATAAATAATGTGGATGAATAGAGTGTAATTTTGAAGGAGCGCTCCTGACAACCAAACTTTGTGATAATATCGAAACCAATTCTAGCCCGTAATTCGCCCAACTCGTGCTATTTACCTACCCGGGGAAAAAGAAAAAGTTTCCTCGGTTCATTTCCCTCTATTACATTTAACATGTTTCTTACTTTCTCTACTACGTATAGTAAGTAGACGAAGTATTGTATTCCACCCAAAAATTAGATGTCGAGATTTCACCGGAAATATATGCTTTGAAATCCGCTGGATAAAAAAAAAGGTTCATGTGTATGTCTGTGTGTCTGTCAGACTGGACAGCATAACTGAAAAACGAAAACTCGTTTATAAACCAAAGTTGGTATTTAAGTTTAATGTCTTTCAAGGATGCAACACGAAAACTTTGAAGAAAATTGCTCCACCCTAAACTACCATTTACATCAGGGGAAGACAACTTCGGGTCGTGTGACGTATTTAAACGAAGAGCCAGCTTGTACGTTCGTGTGACGTCAGGTGAGAGCGGTGTATTGCTAGGCTGCCTAGATCAGCGGCGCATGTGTTCAGTTTTCCGTATTTCACACTAGTTTGAGACCAGGCTTCAAGATGTAGAAACATTGTCAACTACGTTTCAGGTCTTTGCGACCCGTATTCATTGGATGTTAACAATGTTTCTAGCAGGTTGCAAATTGAATTGATAAATTTATAGAGCGCCGATTTGCTGAAGGACAAATATAAACACAAGGAAGACTTGGCTGATTGTTATAAGAATGTTCCTCAAACCACATTTCTGAGGTTATATGCCCTTGTTGCACGGGTATTATGTATGTTTGGTTCCACGTATGTGTGCAAACAATTCTTTTCGGTTATGAACCTTTCTATGTCAAAATCCCGAAGCATATTGTCAGATCACAATCTAACATGCAGTCTTCGGTTACAAATGTGCCGTACATTACGCCCTTACATTGACAAACTAGTTAAAGAAAAGCGAAAGGCAAGTGTTGGAAAATGTCCACCTAATTGCTCCGTATAGCTCTCCTCTAGCTCAGACAAAATAGTTATAATTTCTGTTCTATTTGAGTTATAACATGACTGTTCACATGGCATAAAGCCGAAATGTAATTATTTATAATCTGTGACTATTCCGTAATTGAAACAGTCAGCATTAAGTTTACGATGTCCCGCATCCCATTTCCTCTTGCCCGCTGTGACGTCACACGTTTAACTGGCTTGCTCTGGGAGCAAGTGTGCTGAGTGGACTGACGTCACAGCAGCGTTACCTGTCTTCCCCTGATTTACATGGAACATTTTTCAAAAAGTTTTTCTTTCTTGAAAATGGTACTAACAATTTTGATTAAAATAACACGTTTAAGATATCTTTATGACAAATGAAACGTATATTTTGAATTTTCTGGCTATAGCCTATGTAGTCCTGTTAACCCTGGATGACTTTTTAATAACCCGTAAACCGTAAGAGATAAGACAAAATGTTACCGTACAAAAAATGTAGATCTTGCTAAAACACACAATTTATGTCGGAATATGTATATATATATATATATTGTAGAGTGAACCATTTCGGAGGTATTCCTTGTCATTTGGGTGAGTTTTGGAGAACTTACACTTCTGTCAAATGGAACATTGTTATTGTTTTTTATATGTTAACCGTGCAAAGAGAACGGAATTTGAACTTTAAAAGATTTGACTATCGCTCAAAGTCTACTATGTTCTCACATTTTCCTTCCACCTACAAACAATAAGATAATTTCTGCAAATGCTTATCTCAACTAAAACGAAGAAGATATAGGAATAAGAGTTTGTAAGAACGGTTAGTACAAGAACAGAGAAAGTCATGTGAGTGCAACACATCAGATTTTTTCAAAAGTAATCACCGTAACCGTTTACACCTTTATCCCACTGTGGCACAGGGCGGTCAGTACCTTCATGGAAACATGTTTACAGTTGCCTATGGAACCATGATTGTACCCAGGCATACACCCCTTCGTCCGAAGCAAATCGACGGCCACGATTGTCTTTTGGACGACTCCAACGATGAGGAAATCACATGGGAGATATCTGGAACATGTGTGAGAGCTTCCCAGTGGAACTTTTGTAGCAAAGTCGAGTCAACCTTGGTAACATGTGGGTGGGCATTATCGTGCAACAGAATGATGCCGTACGACAACATTCCTGGGCATTTGCACTTGTTGGCACGCTGCAATATTTGCAGTTTCCGCCTACCGCCGTACGTTAATTGGTTCGATGTGTTCCGGAAAGTCAATGAGCAACAGTTGATCAATTTCCCGTAGCTGTTGTGCGTGGCCTGGAATTTTTTGGTGGAGGTGTATGCTCGGACGCTTGCTCTTCGGCTCAAAATGATGACATAATGTTTCATCTTCTGCTCCAATCTGGAGTTCATATAAGCTTGTAGGAAATCCCTCTCGCCAGCCCTTGGTAAGACAACTGGGGCCTTAGAATAGATACAATAACTCATTTCTGGGGCTGGTCTTGGCACGTAGCTTCTATCCCCATTCTTGGACATCTACATGATTTCTTTACTTGTGACGTCTATCACGATGAGTATTTGTGACTTTCGTTCCATTTTTTGTCTTGTATCTTGCATATGGATGTGGTTTTAGTATTAACTGTATTGTTTAAGTTTCGCTAGAGACATACTGTTTGTGGAATTGACTCTCTGAATGCGGGGCGCCATGCGTTTTCCATAGTTCCTTCCCATGTTCCGTTTTGCTCCGCAATTCATACCATACTGGGTGGAAGGGAATCATTACATTAATTTAAACCAGTGGTACATCTCGGTATTTGGAGCACATTTTGTATCTAAAGTTATTTGTCTCTGATCATTTCCTACGGAGATATTTTAGTTTTGTCGAAAACAAGCTGGCAACACTGCAGATTGTGTGAGTGTCACTTTCCCTAGCTCAGTACATAAAGAAACACCGTAGCGGTGCGTATTGTAAACAAACTCATACCCTGCCTTGTCCTTCCGTGTTTACTGTGCCAGTGTAGCACATCACAAGCGTAAGCTCCCAAAATATTACACGAAAGCGAAAGCTCCCAACTTGTTTACATCCACAAACCAGGTCAATTCCCTGACCAACCTCAACGCAACGTTGCTGACTAACCTCACGTCTGAAAGAGCTGCTCGGAGTATCCCTTCGCGTCTTTTAAGTAATTAATTATTTCCAAACTCTGTGTGATGTCCCATAACTACTACCGAAGCTATGTCAGAAATAAGTTACTCTACGCATCTTACAAGTAACAAACTCTTACCTTCGTACATTCCTGTGAAATCACGCATACAATTTGGAACAAAGACCATTTATTTTTTCGAAATCAGCTGATCAAAGTACAAAATGCCATAAGACTTTTTTGTTTGTAACGCTTCTATGAAGCACATATTAGAAGGGATGTGATGACTTCTCTTTCCATCCTGTATATAGGTTTCCAGGTGAATGTTCTGTACTACTTTTAGGTCTCAAGCATGTGACTGCTTCTAAGGCTTTAAATCTGAGTTGCTCTCTAAGTCTAAATGTACCGCGAACGTGACGAACTATGGAGAATGCTAAGGTTTTAATTGTGGAATGAGCTTAATTGAGGGCAAAGAAAAACGTCGGCTCACTGTCCAAGTAGTGTAAGTTATATACTCACTCGGAGCACTATGTGAAAGTTGTTAGAGATGTTGGGCCGGTTAATGAAGGCTTGATAGACACAAAGCACATGTAGCACGTGGCTAGACCTAATCCCCACATTAATTACATTACACATAGTGCCGCGAGCAATTCCCTCATTTCTGCTCACACTCATGTCCCGTATTACCCAAGTAATCTCACCTAAGACATTCAAAATTCCATATTTATCAGCAAAAAGAAGAGTAAATCGAGTGAGATGGTCCCAAGATAACATGGGACGCTCGCACTCGTGAGGTTTTGAGGTAGATTCCCCTTGGGTCGGTCATTCTGACCTAATGTTTTTTCATCGTATTCCCTGATTAGTGAGTGTCTCCATGATGCTGCGAATTTTCTAATCTCCCATTTTCTGACATTTAATTTCCTTATCATTTTCAGGATCGAAGGCTCCGGCAAGTGGTGGGCGGGAAGGCGTATGGCGGTGAGTGTGATTTGTTGGATGGTCTGCCCTGGTGTTCACATGCAGAAGCCCCTCAGAGACAGCTTCGCCGGCGTCCGGAGCCCTTAGGGAGCCTTCCTCCATGGGTATGGTCCCCATCCTCCTCCTGGAGCCCCTAGGGAGCCTTCCGCCATAGGTCTGGTCAATATCTTTCTCCTGGAGCCCTTAGTGAGCCTCCCTCCATGGGTCTGGTCCCCATCCTCCTCCTGGAGCCCCTAGGGAGCCTTCCGCCACGGGTCTGGTCACTATCTTCCTCCTGGAGCCCTTAGGGAGCCTTCCACCATGGGTCTAGTCCCCATCCTCCTCCTGGAGCCCTTAGGGAGCCTTCCGCCACGGGTCTGGTTACTATCTTCCTCCTGTAGCCCTTAGGGAGCCTTCCACCATGGGTCTGGGCACTATCTCCCACCTGGAGCCCTTATGGAGCCTTCCGCCATGGGTTGTGGTCCCCATCCTCCTCCTGGAGCTCTTAGGGAGCCTTCCGCCATGGGTCTGGACCCCATCCTCCTCCTGGAGCCCTTAGGGAGCCTTCCGCCACGGGTCTGGTTACTATCTTCCTCCTGTAGCCGTTAGGGAGCCTTCCGCCATGGGTCTGGTCACTATCTCCCACCTGGAGCCCTTAGGGCGCCTTCCGCCATGGGTCTGGTCAATATCTTCCTCCTGGAGCCCTTAGGGAGCCTTCCGCCACGAGTCTGGTCAATATCTTCCTCCTGGAGCCCTTAGGGAGCCTTCCTCCATGGGTCTGGTCACTATCTTCCTCCTGGAGCCCTTAGGAAGCCTTCCGCCATGGGTCTGGTCCCCATCCTCCTCCTGGAGCCCTTAGGGAGCCTTCCGCCACGGGTCTGGGCCCCATCTTCCTCCTGGAGCCCTTAGGGAGCCTTCCGCCACGGGTCTGGGCCCCATCTTCCTCCTGGAGCCCTTAGGGAGCCTTCCACCACGGGTCTGGTCACGATCTTCCTCCTGGAGCTTCCAGAAGCACAATAGGCAGCTCTGTGATCAAGTGCCAAGATTCTCCTAAAATTATAAAAGCTACGGAATAGCCTCGTTGTTCTTTGATTAGTAAAAACTTTAGTTTTTAATCCAAATTTGGAGTATTCTAACATGTTAAAAGGACTGCATAGCATCTCTTTGACACATTTTCATAAAACTGGTTGTTGTAGTGAAGTTGTACTATCTCTAACATATTTGTGTGGTGCACACTCTGTTGTTCCAAACTTATA
The DNA here is from genome assembly GCA_030765045.1 of Tenodera sinensis. Classification (NCBI taxonomy): domain Eukaryota; kingdom Metazoa; phylum Arthropoda; class Insecta; order Mantodea; family Mantidae; genus Tenodera; species Tenodera sinensis. Next base: position 15,536,276 of record CM060964.1, on the reverse strand, counting down.
TCTGCTCTTTCATTTCCAATTTTTTGCCTATTTTTGTGTTTTTTGCTTTTCCACGCGTGGTAGTTCACGCGGCAAACACCAAAGCAAAACGCATTAACAGACAATAGAGCTACGGAGAACGAGACAAATGGCATTCGGATAAGGTAAAGAAGGTAGTTTCGCTAAATATGGGGTGGAAGGGGACTTCTAATATGTGCTTTATTGAAGCATTACAAACAAAGGGGTTTAATGGCAGTTTGTTCTTTGATCAGCTGATTTCGAAAAAAATAAATGGTCTTTGTTCCAAATTGGCTGCGTAATTCCACAGGAATGTACGAATATAATAGGTTTTACTTGTAAGATGCGTAGAGTAACTTATTTCTGACATAGCTTCGGTGGTAATTATGGGACATCACACAGGGTTTCGAAATAATTAATCACTTAAAAGACGTGAATGAATACTCCGAGCAGCTCTTTCAGACGTGAAATAACTCGACAACGTTGCGTTGAGGTTGGTCAGGGAATTAAACCAGTTTCTGGATGTAAACAAGTCGGTCGCTTGCAGGATGGTGCAACGTTTTGCGAGCTAAAGATTCTGATTGGCATACACTCGCACAGTAAACTTAGAAGGACACAGTGTGGTATTTGCGTACGTTCACGAGACAACACGATGTGGTGCTTGTTTATGTACTGATCTAGTGAAAGTGACACCCACACAACCTGCAGTGTTGCCAGTTTGTTTTCGACAAAACTAAAATATCTCCGTAGGAAATGGCCACAGACAAAAACGTAAGATACAAAATGTGTTCCAAATACCAAGATCTATCACTGGTTTAAATTAATGAAATGACTTCCCTTCTAGCCTGTGTATACCACCGAAACACTGTCACATGGTGCAATGTAGTTCCGGAATTGTTGGAGAAATAACGAACATTTAGTTGCGGTGGTTTACTTGTATCTAGGTCCATAAAGTGGAAGGCCGGTTCCACCACGCAAGTTAGGGGAAGGTGTAGAAAATACGTTTTGTATTTTGATACCTACATCCTGAGTCCAGCACTGATTGGATAGAGACAGAGGGGTGAATATCTGCGTCTCTTCTCAACATATTCGTTTCTCTTTCTTTGGGCATGAGACAAATTCCCTATACATATCCTCCACAAATTCTGATTCTGGAAATACTTCTAAGCGTTCTATTGCTGAAACAACTGGTTAATAAGGATAATAAGGAACTACCCCGTTAGAAAACACTCGCTGCTTGGGCACGGTCTTTAGTGGTGCAACACGGTGTTTGTTTTTAACTCTCCCTCCCCTTGTTTTAGTACGTCAGCCCTTGCCATTGTGGCGAAACAAATGAAAGTTTATCATATACCTCTAACTCGTGTCCCCTTCTTCTACTAGCAGTTCTTAATTAAAATGCGCAGTTGCTCTATTCTTCTTGCTAAAGTATGAAGCTCATTTTCGCTAGCTTTTTGTGAATAGAGAATAAAAGACTGTACTTTCCTTCGAGGTATACTTAACAAAAAGCAAAAGTAGGAAAATGAGTTTCAAGAAGATAGTTTCATGCACTATGAACGTGTGCACGTGCTGCGTGGAGCATATGCAGCATGGGTGTATGTGACTGAACAAAGAGGAGTAAAGAAGCAGACGAAAAATTGAAATGATAGAAAAGGTGGAGTTAAAGTTACAGAAAGTTACTAGTTTAAAGTCCTTAAGAGGAGATTAAAACTTCTAGCGCTCTAGGAATGCCAGAATAGCTTGAGTAAACCTCACTTTTTACCTACGAAATATATAGTTATCAGTGCAAGGCCGTGAGCACGCTGCGCTTAGAGAGTACCAGTCACCCACACCAGCTCTAAGTTCATGACTCATTATCTCACGAACTGTTTAAGATATCGGACTGAAATTTTACAGTGTAAAACATTGCCTTCTTAGTTCGATGCTCTAATTATTATTATTATTATTATTATTATTATTATTATTATTATTATTATTATTATTATTATTATTATTATTATTATTATTATTATTATTATTATTACTACTATTACTATTGTTACTGTCACTCTTACTATTATTATTATTATTATTATTATTATTATTATTATTATTATTATTATTATTATTATTATTATTATTATTATTATTATTATACTGACACGACAGACACACACGTGCCTTTTTCTAAAAATGCTGTTTTTGGATTCATGGTGCCTCCAAACATACATATATTTCCGGTGAAATTTCGACATCGAAGTTTTGGATAGAATACAATACTTCCTGTGTTTACCATACGTAGTAGAGAAAGTAAGAAGGATATGTCACTTACAGATTTGAGGCATACTTTATTTCTCTACATAATGACCTACTGTGTGACCAGCTTTAGCTGCAGCAACTCGTACCAAGGTGTTCGGACCAACTTGACCAAGAAATGTAACTCACCTAGGCTTACAAATCTGGCTTGCACCATTTTATTGTTGACACGATTCTTCAAATCATCTGTGGTGAATGAGGAACGTTTGGGTCGTGTTTTGTCATCCACATTTCTTCGTGCGTTGTGGAGAATTTCATGCCACCTTTCCGCATTTCCTTCGTTTGTTACTGTAGCACCGTGTGCTTCCTTAGCTGACGGCAAATCTCGGTAAAGCTATTTCCGAGTATTCAAAATTCAAAACCTTTGGCCTCACACTCAGTCCGACTTTGTATCAAGCAGTTCATTTTGAACAACCACAGAATGCACAATAACAACTTGCTTCGCCTGGAACTCATACAGGACTGAGAAAAAGCGTCCAGGTAACCGTTCGACCTTGGATATAAAGACGACAGTATTCTGCACAACGGGAACGCGCAATGCTGGTTGCCCCGTATTAATACCCCCCAAAAAATTGAACACCTGGTTTTAATGAAAAAAGCAGACTTGTTTTCAGCCGATACTATGGAAATTAGAATATCACTAAAAAGGAGCATTTTTTTGGCAATTTGTGTATCTTAGTAAGATCTATATACTACATCTAATAAAGCATTTTTTAAATTTAATATTAATAGAAGTGTATTAGGTTAAGTTAAACCCAGTTGTTATTTTTCTATCACTTACTTTTCCCTCTAAACTTTTGTACAAATACACAGTTCTCTTCTACTGACGTTAACACAGTCTACAGTCTTTCCTGATATTACAACTCACAATTGTTGTTTTCTTCTCGTAGTCTTGACTCAGTTCTTTCAGTGTCTCTTTTCACTTTCTGTGTTTTCATACACTAACTCAGACGATACACTCAACATTAATTAAAATTTCTTCACTTGGACGTGACATATCTTTCAGCTGTCTCGCATTCATAGACACATTGACCGACTCAAAAACTGCCTCGCTCCATGCGATGACAGTCAGATTTTTCTCGACCGCCTAGCAACAAGCCGGCTGCCGGGCAGTCCTCGAATGTGTACCGCTTGATTGTTAGTCACGTGCTCGCTAGTGTGACTGGTGTGGGGAAGCTTGACCTTGAGCGCCTTCTTACGCGCCTCACCAGTAGCTTGGGGCAGCCCAGTATCGCAATATTTTAATCAAAGTCATAAAGGCCAATTTTAAGAAATAACGAACATTTCGCAATGAGAGAAATCCCTAAAAGCGCTCACCTTGCTTGCTGCTTAGACGCTGCTCAGGTATGAAGTGTTTATGTTGTTTACAGGCACAAGAACACACGGGTATAGCAATATGCTCGCGCGTTCATGTTTTTCTGGTTACTTTTTGTTATTCAAAGCACCTGTAAACGCCAATTTCCGGCGAAAACTTTGTATCGAATATTTGTTTGCAACTTAATAGTTTTTCCACCTGAAGTACGTTAGTTTGTGCAGAAAGTGACCATAAAATTTCTGACACGAAACTCATTAAATAAGTGAGACAAGGCCAGTGTAAATCAAGGGCGCTAATGCAAATAGAAACTTCTAGGAAAGTGCGCTTTGCCTCAGGTGGAGCAACTTGCAAAATATTACAATGTTTTGTTAACTATGCTAACTCATTGTGAGTAATGCCAAGCTGAATAGTTATATTACATGACTGGTATTACCCATTTCCTCAGGTTCCCCAAATGTCTGCAGTCGCTAACAGCTTTCGGTTAGTAACTTAGTGTGAACTCCTGCCTGCCTCCTGCCGGTCTACAATGTTTCAGGTAGACGAACATTCCCGCTGTACATACACCATGTCTTGAATCGACATTTTAAGGATAAAATAAACGTTGATGTAGCTACAAGTAAGGCACCTCTGTAGCGCAGCTGGCAGCGCGCTTGCCTGTGGCGCGGAGGACCCGGGTTCGATCCCCGGTACCAGCATGGGGATTTTATCCCCTCTGGGAGGTCTGGCACGGGGTGCACTCAGCCTCGTTAGGTCCCGGGGGGACCAATTGAGGAGCTACTTGATGGAGAAGTAGTGGCCCCAGGTCGAGAAGACCGCATAACTGGCCGGGAGGGTTCGGGGCGCTGACCACGTCCCACCCTCCAGTACTGCACCTCACCAATGACGCCTGTAGTGGGCAGAGGTGGGGGACGCAGCGGCTGGGCGGTAGGCCTTGGCCCTTCGTGGGCTGTCGCGCGGGGTTTACATTACAGCTACAAGTAAGGTGAATGACCCCGCAAGAATATCGAGAAGTAATACCAAGCTATAGTAGATATAGTGTCCATTATTTGGCATTTAACTGGCAAGACTTACACATTCATGCAAGTGAACTTCTTGAAATGACATTATTTTAAAACAATTCACCAGATATATTAATTTTATATAGGTATAAACACATAAGACCTTTTATGGGCAAAGTGGTGCTGGAGCTGTCCCCAGGGAAGCAAATATACAAATGTTAGAACTCGTTAAAACAACAATACTTGCATGCTTTGTTACTTAGATCAAATTTAAAACAGTTTCTGAACTTTTGACAGCATCTTCAGTTCGTTTGCAGTTCTTCCTTTTGGTGCATCTGGGAGAATCCTTTTTCGCATTCGGCTGAAGAAATAGACAATGTTTCGCAGCTGCGCCAAATCATACGTAATTGCTTGGGGGAATTCCTATCTTTATTTCAGATGTTTTAAGGGCACAAATCTTCGTGATAATGCGTGTATCTATTCTTCCCGTGTTGTCCTTCGGGTTTTCTGGCCAGTTGTTAGAGACTTCAACTCGAGCACATTTTGACAGTTGATTCTTTTCTTTTCTGACAATATCCTTTTCTGAACAGACATTTTAGCTGCCCATGGAAATAAAGTAGACAGATTCGTGGGTCATCTATTCTATTATTCTTGTGCAATGAAACACCTTTAAGAAGCAGAATTCTACTTGCCTGGAACAGATTTTCGCTTCTCACAAATTTCAGTAACACACTGAACCTTGGTGTGTGCCTTTAACACATCAAATCTAGGTTAAGCTCGGGCATTTCTTGCATAGCACCATAAAATAGCCTCTGTCCAAAACTGAATTCAACAGATGTAATATTTCTATACAAACCTACATTTCCTACAGACTTTGCAGCGTGACTGCCACTTGCTGAAATTGAGCGCATAGGTTCTTGTTATGCAATGAAATACCTCAGTTTGATCAACACATTGCTTTGAACAGGCTTCACAAATTTTTCGCAAGTAAAGCAAGTCGAACTGCTTTTAATTTTGAACACTCAATATTTGGTTGCCAATCGGCACATGTAATAAGCTCACAAAGCTTCTCCAAAAGTTCATTCACTTTGAACTTTGAGTCAGAAATGACTGCAACTAAGTTTTAGATTTTACTACAACTATAGTTCAAGAAAAGTAACAAATGAAAGAGATTGCAACAAAAACGAAGATCGTACATCCGGCGCATGGATTACAAACGAAACCGAGGTGGAAACAAGAAGAATGAATTCTCAATCAAGAGCCAACCACTAGGTATCAATTCTCGAGTAGACCAAGTGACAGGCGCTATCTTGTATCTTTGCCAATTTAAAATATTGCAATGAAAACTGTTTTAACGCGTTCATGTCAAATAGTATTTCCATATTGGTAATATTATTTATGAACTTCTGATTCTAAAAGTGTGGAAAGAAGCTTGAAAGAACAGGCTCCGAAACGCTGTTTCGCGCGTTCCACCTGAAGAATAACACTGTGCATGCGTGCGTGTATGTATGTGTGTGCGTGTATGTGCGCGCGCGTATCTGTGTATATGTGTGTGCGTATGTGTGTGTTTGTGTGTATGTGTGCGCGCGTATCTGTGTATATGTGTGTATGTGTGTGCGTATGTGTTTGTGTGTATGTGTGTGTTTGTGTGTGTTTGAGCGTATGTGTGTATGTGTGTGTTTGTGTGTATGTGTGCGCGCGTATCTGTGTATATGTGTGTGCGTATTTGTGTGTTTGTGTGTATGTGTGCGCGCGTATCTGTGTATATGTGTGTATGTGTGTGCGTATTTGTGTGTTTGTGTGTATGTGTGCGCGCGTATCTGTGTATATGTGTGTGCGTATGTGTGTGTTTGTGTGTATGTGTGCGCGCGTATCTGTGTATATGTGTGTGCGTATGTGTGTGTTTGTGTGTATGTGTGCGCGCGTATCTGTGTATATGTGTGTGCGTATGTGTGTGCTTGTGTGTATGTGTGCGCGCGTATCTGTGTATATGTGTGTATGTGTGTGCGTATGTGTTTGTGTGTATGTGTGTGTTTGTGTGTGTTTGAGCGTATGTGTGTGCGCGTATGTGTGTATGTGTGTGTATGTGTGTGCGTATGTGTTTGTGTGTATGTGTGTGTTTGTGTGTGTTTGAGCGTATGTGTGTGCGCGTATGTGTGTATGTGTGTGTTTGTGTGTATGTGTGCGCGCGTATCTGTGTATATGTGTGTATGTGTGTCCGTATGTGTTTGTGTGTATGTGTGTGTTTGTGTGTGTTTGAGCGTATGTGTGTGTATATCTGTGTGTATGTGTGTGTATATCTGTGTGTATGTGTGTGTATATCTGTGTGTATGTGTGTTTGTGTGTATATGTGTGTTTGTGTGTATATGTGTATATGTGTGTATGTGTGTGTATATCTGTGTGTATGTGTGTGTATATCTGTGTGTATGTGTGTTTGTGTGTATATGTGTGTTTGTGTGTATATGTGTGTTTGTGTGTATATGTGTGTATATGTGTATATGTGTGTATGTGTGTGTATATCTGTGTGTATGTGTGTTTGTGTGTATATGTGTGTTTGTGTGTATATGTGTATATGTGTGTATGTGTGTGTATATCTGTGTGTATGTGTGTGTATATCTGTGTGTATGTGTGTGTATATCTGTGTGTATGTGTGTTTGTGTGTATATGTGTGTTTGTGTGTTTGTGTGTTTGTGTATATGTGTATATGTGTGTATGTGTGTGTCACAGAGTTACACGTTGCACAATGTTATTGAGGGCGCATGCTACTGAACCTAAGTTTGAACATTGCAACTAAACTATGGATGCTATGGACGTCAATACTCATATACATATATACCATCAGTAAACGCGCAGATGTCTCGATTGGCTGTTAGCTGGCACAAGTTGAATTTAAATTTCTGGCTAAGACAGCGAATGGGATTTTCGCGAGTTTTCTTTTTCAACTCACTGGTCTACAATTTTTCAGAATTTGGATGTGAAATAAAATCAATGAGATATTGTGTTATTTTACCTCTTAAGTTCGAAAAACAACAGGTAGAAATGGTGTATTCTGTTTTTGTTTAGATGTGCATAATAAATGAATAGGACTTTTGTTGATGCTCCACAGTGTACGTAGAGAAGTTGTAAAGGTAGCTGCTAGGATCTCTTATCATAGAGGAGCAGTAGCGGCGAACTACAGGCCCCACAACTCCATTGCCTCTGATAACCTCTTTCTAAAATAGCATCCATTCATCGCTTGCAAAACCAACACTTTCAGAGAAGAAACAAAGGAAAACGTCATCAGAGATATCTTCCACTGCACCGTGTTCATTCCATCAATATGTTGTCAAAAAGTTCTATACAACTAGTTTTCTTTATTTACCGAGGAAATCTTACATTGGAAATTTCCTTCCCCTTACAAGTCTTCAGAAGGTTCATGAATATTAATAACTTTTGTGTCAGCGGGAGTGAGTGAGAGGGTGATGAGTGTGTGAGTGACTGATTGTGTCAGTAATTGATTGGTTGAGCGAGTGGGTGAGTGATTGAGTGGGTGAGCGAGTGATTGAGTAAGTGGCTGAATGAATGAGTGACTGAGGCAGGGAGTGAGGCAGGGAGTGAGGCAGGGAGTGTGTGAGTGTCAGTGAGTGGGTGAGTGAGTGTGTCAGTTAATGAACGAGTGTGAGTTAATGAGTGATTGAGTAAGTGACTGAGTGACTGAGGCAGGGAGTGAGGCAGGGAGTGAGGCAGGGAGTGTGTGAGTGTCAGTCAGTGGCTGATTGAGTAAGTGACTGAGTGACTGAGGCAGGGAGTGAGGCAGGGAGTGAGGCAGGGAGTGTGTGAGTGTCAGTCAGTGGCTGATTGAGTAAGTGACTGAGTGACTGAGGCAGGGAGTGAGGCAGGGAGTGAGGCAGGGAGTGTGTGAGTGTCAGTCAGTGGCTGATTGAGTAAGTGACTGAGTGACTGAGGCAGGGAGTGAGGCAGGGAGTGAGGCAGGGAGTGTGTGAGTGTCAGTGAGTGGCTGATTGAGTAAGTGGCTGAGTGACTGAGGCAGGGAGTGAGGCAGGGAGTGTGTGAGTGTCAGTGAGTGGGTGAGTGGGTGTGTCAGTTAATGAACGAGTGTGAGTTAATGAGTGACTGAGTGAGTGAATGAGTGAGAGAGTGAATGTAACCTAATATTACAGAGAAGAATTAGAAGCTATGAAAAATCGTTTGCAAGCACATGCGAAACTGGAATAGAAAGACAAAGCTGTGAAAAACAAATAAAAATTTTAAGGGAAAATATGACTAGGTGTAATGTAAAAAAATGGCCAGAAAATAACAAAGAACGTTAAAAATAAGGTCAAAATATTTCTTTATATGACCAATGAAAATATTGTAATTTTAATCACTATTGTTAAAATCGTGTTTCGCTTCTACTTTCCATGGAAAACAACCACAAACAAGAACTGCGACATGTCCTAAACATCCGGGCCCTGATGATGACTTTCAAATTCCATTCTGTTTGCATGATCAAGATATAAACATTTAATAATAACCTCTCATTTGAGAACTAATGCGGTCTCACCACCTCATTCCGCTATCCTAGGTGGATGCTGCTTTCAGGTGATTTCTGCTCCGGCTGCTCTGCATGGATCTTAATTTCTGGGTATGCGTGAGTGTTTTCACATAAAAGCCAGAACTCTCGTTGAAACACTTCTATTCTCAATCAAAATAATGCTTGAGATTTGCTGATCGCTATTAGAAACGTTACGTCGTTACTGTGTCTTTACTAAGACCGAAGATGTTATATGTCCTCACACTCGAGGATCCGGAAGGCAAGTCCCGTGACAGACCTGCTCGCTCGTGGTCCGGAAGGCAAGTGTCCCGTGACTGACCTGCTCGCTCGTGGTCCGGAAGGCAAGTGTCCCGTGACTGACCTGCTCGCTCGTGGTCCGGAAGGCAAGTCCCATGACTGACCTGCTCGCTCGTGGTCCGGAAGGCAAGTCCCGCGACAGACCTGCTCGCTCGTGGTCCGGAAGGCAAGTGTCCCGTGACTGACCTGCTCGCTCGTGGTCCGGAAGGCAAGTCCCATGACTGACCTGCTCGCTCGTGGTCCGGAAGGCAAGTGTCCCGTGACTGACCAGCTCGCTCGTGGTCCGGAAGGCAAGTCCCGCGACAGACCTGCTCGCTGGTGGTCCGGAAGGCAAGTCCCGCGACAGACCTGCTCGCTCGTGGTCCGGAAGGCAAGTGTCCCGTGACTGACCTGCTCGCTCGTGGTCCGGAAGGCAAGTCCCGCGACAGACCTGCTCGCTGGTGGTCCGGAAGGCAAGTGTCCCGACTGACCTGCTCGCTCGTGGTCCGGAAGGCAAGTGTCCCGTGACTGACCTGCTCGCTCGTGGTCCGGAAGGCTATTTCCATGACTGACCTGCTCGCTCGTGGTCCGGAAGGCAACTGTCCCGACTGACCTGCTCGCTGGTGGTCCGGAGGGCAAGTCCCGTGACTGACCTGCTCGCTCGTGGTCCGGAAGACTAGTTCCGTGACTGACCTGCTCGCTCGTGGTCCGGAAGGCAAGTGTCCCGACTGACCTGCTGGCTCGTGGTCGGGAAGGCGAGTCCCGTGACTGAGCTGCTCTCTCGTGGTCCGGAAGGCAAGTCCCGTGACTGACCTGCTCGCTCGTGGTCCCGAAGGCAAGTGTCCCGACTGACCTGCTCGCTGGTTTTCCGGAAGGCAAGTCCCGTGACTGACCTGCTCGCTCGTGGTCCGGAAGGCTATTTTCGTGACTGACCTGCTCGCTCGTGGTCCGGAAGGCTAGTTCCGTGACTGACCTACTCGCTCGTGGTCCGGAAGGCAAGTGTCCCGACTGACCTACTCGCTGGTGGTCCGGAGGGCAAGTCCCGTGACTGACCTGCTCGCTCGTGGTCCGGAAGGCTAGTTCCGTGACTGACCTGCTCGCTGGTGGTCCGGAAGGCAAGTCCCGAGACAGATCTTCTCGCTCGTGGTCCGGAAGGCTAGTTCCGTGACTGACCTGCTCGCTCGTGGTCCGGAAGGCAAGTGTCCCGACTGACCTGCTCGCTCGTGGTCCGAAAGGCAAGTGTCCCGACTGACTTGCTCACTCGTGGTCCGGAAGGCAAGTGTCCCGACTGACCTGTTCGCTGGTGGTCCGGAAGGCAAGTGTCCCGACTGACCTGCTCGCTGGTTGTCCGGAAGGCAAGTCCCGTGACTGACCTGCTCGCTCGTGGTCCGGAAGGCAAGTCCCGTGACAGACCTGCTCGCTGGGGGTCCGAAAGGCAAGTCCCGTGAGAGACCTGCTCGCTCGTGGTCCGGAAGGCAAGTAAGTGTCCCGACTGACCTGCTCGCTCGTGGTCCGGAAGGCAAGTCCCGTGACAGATCTGCTCGCTGGTGGTCCGGAAGGCAAGTCCCGTGACTGACCTGCTCGCTCGTGGTCCAGAAGGCAAGTGTCCCGACTGACTTGCTCGCTCGTGGTCCGGAGGGCAAGTGTCCCGACTGACTTGCTCACTCGTGGTCCGGTAGGCAAGTCTCGTGACTGACCTGCTCGCTCGTGGTCCGGAAGGCAAGTCCCGTGACTGATCTGCTCGCTCGTGGTCCGGAAGGCAAGTGTCCCGACTGACCTGCTCACTCCGGGATCTGGGCGACAAGTGACCGCCTTTCACTTCCTAATTACCTCTCCAGTAGTAACAAGGTTTCGCCGAAGGGTCCCTGTTCAACACACCTGCACTAAGCGATTTCCAGGAAAACTGGTCTTACGATGTATCAGGGTGACTACCTGGAGCTTGCCACTAATGACTTGTCTGTAACATTAAGTGTCCTTTCTGACAATTTTAACCCTGACCAATCCTCCCAGGTGTGTACTTTTATACATGCGACGATTTTAACATTTCCCGATTATTTAATTACGCCATGTGAAGCAGTGTTATTTCCATAATTATGGCGTTCACAATTTCGGCTTCAGTTTTCGCTCTGTAAAATTTTGACAAATAACAAGCAATGTGTCCGCAATGCTTCAGTTAAAAAAAGCATTTGACATAAATGGCGTGTTTTAGCAAGATCTGCATCTTTTGTACAGTAAGATTTGGTTTACCAGTTATGCGAACGTCATGCAGAGTAAACAGGACTACATGGGCTACAGCCATAAAATTCAAAAAAATATATTTAATTTGCCATAAACATATCTTAAACTTATGGTATTTTAATCAAAATCGTTACAGGCATTTTTGAGAAAATAAAAATTTTCAAACCATTTTCCATGAATGGCTAGTTTAGGGTGGAGGAATTGCCTTCAAAATCTTCGTGTCACATCCTTAGAAGATATTAAACTTAAGGGGAGTTAGGGGTGAGATTTGGCCCGTTTGGTAAAAAAAGTTTATTTTTAGATTTTTATGTTGAACAATTGTTCAATGTTTTGTCTATTAAAAAGTGCAATGATTTTGATGCCAGCGCCATTTTTAAAGATCTGGCGACCATTTTTAAATAGTGGTGCATAGTGATTAAATGGCTGGTGGTTAGGCGTACGCACCCACCAAGACTGCATATCGACGGATCAGAAACTCAATCATGTAAGTTGTCCTCAATCTGCATCCACAAAATCACAAGTTGTCTCCAGAAGTGGTAACTAAAATTCTATTTCCGGATCAGCGACTTGGTTCTGACCAGCTGCTAGAACGCTATGCCAAGGGTACGACACAGAACTCGAATGTATCTCTTCACAATGTTGTGGGAGCTATTTGTCCAAAATAGGTGTATGTCTAGTAATAAACTTGAACTTGTAGTATTGAAAACTGTCATGGAGTTTAATATGGGTGTGTGAAGTCAATTCAAGTGCTGAATAGTCTTAGGAATGAAAACATTTCAGTTGGAACAATATGCATTTGTCAGAAGTGCAATGCTAGAAGATGTATTCAGAGTAGAAAATGCAGTGCCAGGAAACAAACACACACAAGAAGAGCCCATAAATTGCAGAAATTGTCAGCATAAGAGAGGATAAGAGATCAGAAAGTGAAACCTATGCTGCAACACACCTCTGACGAGGTCAGAAAGTTTTAAAAGTTTAATGCTGTTTTTCTCAGTTTCTTTTTTCTCAGCATTTTCACGCATCTGAAAAACTCCTTGCGATAGAGTTCTTAAGGGATTCTTTTGAAAATTTCAGGATGTGTTCTTATTCATATAAGGCTCCAAAATTGCTCTGGATTTTGATATCAGTCAAGTAATATTGAACATATTCACATTCAAATGCCGATGGAAAGTTAAAAAAACGTGAAATCTGTAAGTAGACATATTAAAAAATTTCCAGATACTAAAGTACTTGTGTAAAATAAAACTCCAGAGCAATTATGACTTTCAAGTGCATGAAGCATCAGATCACCAAGTTTCATGCCAAAAATATAAAAATTGTTACGCAAGGAGCATTTTTAATCAGAGTATGTTTTCAATCAATTAAAAGCTTTTAATTAATAAACTATTTCACTTACATACTTCAAATTTTGTACAGCTGCATATCTAAACACTATAGTAACGTGGTTAAAATTTGGTAATGCTGGCACACAAATTGTAGAATTTCCTAAACTCACCCCTAACTCCCCTTAAATATCAACCTTGACTTTTAACCGACTTTTCGTTTTTGACTTGTGTTCACAGACAGACAGACAAATATACGGGCCTTTTTGTAAAAATGCTTTTCCTGGATTCAGGGGGCCTCAAAACATATCTTTCTGGTGAAATCTCGACATCGAATTTTTGCGTCGAATACAATATTTCTGCTATTACTATACGTAGTAGAGAAAGCAAAATGCGAAAACTCAATTGGAAGCTCCTTCAGAGCTATAAAAGGATTTCCTAGATAAAAAAGCAAATTCAACTCTACGGAAGTGGGAGAAAGTAATATATTGGTTGCATGTGATTCAATGTCCCTGAAGATGCGTTGCTTCCAGTCACATTTGCTGTTCTCTGGAAATGTTGAACAGTGTTCCTTAAATAGCTCAACACTTCTGGCAATTGGAGTGTAAGCGTGAATATCTCTTATTATTGTTAGACTCAAGTACAAATTGAATAGGTATATTTTACGAGAGTTTCCCCAGTTGCAAAGCAATAAGGTTTTGTTAGCAACTTAGGAATGATCCTTCTGACGATTGGAAGCACTAACGCGGTCTATTTGTAGGCAATAACAACTTCCCTTTTTATTAAAGGTCATATTCTTATGAGACTGCAGGTTTTTCAATCTAAAGCGTTAACCACTTACACTTATGAGTTCAAGTCAATAAAAAACATTAAAAAATAAAAATAAATAAAGAAACAAACTTAAAAAGAGAAAAGCAATAGGAATGACACCGGGTGAGGTGGCTATACAGTAACGTGCGAGGAGGCTCGCCTTTGGGCAGGCCACTCTGGCGGTTCTCCCTGGGTGCAGCCGAATGTTGCTGTGGTTATATACTGCCGTGAATTGTCCCGTCATTTCAGGCGAGTGGACAGTGGGCGATGTACATCATGGTAGTTTCCTTTGTCCTGGTGTTCGGTGTGGGACAAGACCTTGGAACTGCGGGGGAGGGGGTTCCTCCGGCCTCAGGATGGACCCGTCTGTGTCGGAGCCTACCGCTCCTCATCTGGTGGCCCTGCCTTCTGTGTCCTTCGCTTCACTGCTTCCACCTGGAACTCTCCAGAAACACAAGTGACTGTGTGCACATGATGGTAGTTTCCTTTGTCCTGGTGTTCGGTGTGGGACAAGACCTTGGAACTGCGGGGGACGGGGTCCCTCCGGCCTCAGGATGGACCCGTCTGTGTCGGAGCCTACCGCTCCTCATCTGGTGGCCCTGCCCTCTGTGTCCTTCGCTTCACTGCTTCCTCCTAGAACTCTCTAGAAACACAACAAGTGACTGTGTGCACATGATGGTAGTTTCCTTTGTCCTGGTGTTCGGTGTGGGACAAGACCTTGGAACTGCGGGGGACGGGGTCCCTCCGGCCTCAGGATGGACCCGTCTGTGTCGGAGCCTACCGCTCCTCATCTGGTGGCCCTGCCATCTATGTCCTTCGCTTCACTGCTTCCTCCTAGAACTCTCTAGAAACACAACAAGTGACTGTGTGCACATGATGGTAGTTTCCTTTGTCCTGGTGTTCGGTGTGGGACAAGACCTTGGAACTGCGGGGGACGGGGTCCCTCCGGCCTCAGGATGGACCCGTCTGTGTCGGAGCCTACCGCTCCTCATCTGGTGGCCCTGCCCTCTGTATCCTTCGCTTCACTGCTTCCTCCTAGAACTCTCGAGAAACACAACAAGCGACTGTGTGGTTAAACCATAGGAATCACAAGAGACTTCAAGTAGAGGTCTTGCGTGGGCTCGGGCCAAGCCCTCGGGCGCAATGTGCAAAATGTTTGTCGGCCTCGGGCTTCAAAATTAAGAGCTTCAAAATAATCTATCATATGTTTTGGTCACCGAGGTCGAAATTCCGAGAATAGCACAAGTATCGCAGTATTGCTTCACTAATTCTGTTGACACGTTTCAAATTGTAGTAGTAGTAGTAGTAGTAGTAGTAGTAGTAGTAGTAGTAGTAGTAGTAGTAGTAGTAGTAGTAGTAGTAGTAGTAGTAGTAGTAGTAGTAGTAGTAGTAGTAGTAGTAGTAGTAGTAGTAGTAGTAGTAGTAGTAGTAGTAGTAGTAGTAAATACTACTACTACTACTACTACTACTACTACTACTACTACTAATAATAATAATAATAATAATAATAATAATAATAATAATAATAATAATAATAATAGTCAATAATTGCATAGTAATTTTGTTTAAAACAAAACCCATAGGGCCGCGTGGAACACTGTAGTCTATTCTCGGACTCGGGCCGAGCTCAGCCTTGGTTGAAGCAGGGCCGGGTTGGGCTGAACAGGAGTATTTCGGCCCATGTAAACCCCTAATTTATATTACTAGAACCCATCTCTCACCTAAATGTATATACCTGTTATACCGGTATATTTATATACTGTAACAAATGAGAAAACACCAGTTACTGCTAATTACACTTTATTGACTTCTAGTTAGCGTAGTGCTAATGTTACACTCATCACTTTCGTACAGTCAGGGCAACAGAACAACGGTCGGATCGAATCACAATAAAGAACTGGCAGATAACGACTAGAACTGAACTGTACTTGGCACGATTCACATTCGCTTTCCACCGAACGCTTCGTAAACGTTTGACTGACTCACTGTTCACTCAGCAACTCCCTATATAGGTCTTCACACAATGGAAAAGTTCTGAAAGTAGAATGGTCGAGAGTGCATAATAGAAACAGTCTAAGTGGGAAAGCAGCACACAATAGCTATTATTTCCGTATGGCCCATTGTTCTACCGGGGGATGGGTCATTGAGGCAGGTTCCTGCCGCCGGCAGAGCCGAGGCCGCCGACCGCCAACTCTCGTCAACTGCACTCGGGCTCACGGCCACCATGACAATACCTACAATGGGAATTTGCGTTACTGGAATCTAAAAAGGCGCCTTATCCCCTAACCTTAATTGCATTATTTTAAATCACATTAGCTCTAAAAGAGGCTGGGACTTATAGTAATACATTATAGTCGAGAGTAGTTTGTTTCAGGGAGGTATTGTAGCATTCGAAATCTATGGAGACAATGAAAGTCTTCGTAATTAAACAGCTTTACTGTGTTAATAAGGGAAAACTGTTTACATTACCATTTGCCTCAAATTTGAACTCTAGTTCTCTGGATTAATAGGATACCATAAAATGTCGAATTACTATTATATAGTTAGAACTTTTGGTCCAAGACGCTGACCTCACTGTTTAGTTATAATTAACATAGACGCCGTTAAATAAGTTAGGAGTAAAGTGACGCGGAAACAAATTCGCAGCTCTTCCGTTACTGTATCGAAAATCGAAGTTGTCCAGGGTATGAAGTGGACAAGAGAAAGCGTTCATGTATCTTGAGCAGAAAAGAGAGAAAGTGCTTCCGTTCTCCTGGAAGAGGATGCTAGAAAAACATATTTGTACAGCAAATATGAAAGAGGGGAATGAGACATCCTAACAGTAAGAATAACAGAGCCATTGGTAGCGACTGAATCTCTCGGTTACTAGAGTTGTAAAACAGTTAACAACCTCCCGCATTACCTGTACGTTAGGTGTGTTGCATACCTCATATTGATCGCGTTGTTTACATTTCCGATCATATTTTACTAGATTCCTCTATAAGCGCTAAACTTCCAACTTTCTAGAAACTGAGAGGGGGGTATATAAAGGGCCGCTTAACCTACGGAACACTAGTGTCTTCAAAAACATTATCTAAGTATACTAAAGTTCAGATTGAAGACACCTATAGTGATCACGAGTAATGTTATTTTGAACTGAAGTGCATAATGTTTGTTTCTCTACCAATGTCGCCAATACTAGCGTAAGCGTATTACACAAACACTTAAATTGTGCAATGAAGTTACATATCATTATTATTACGAGTGAGGTGATGCCGCGGCAACGTGTGCGATTCGCATTCCACAGGTCCCGAGGTTGATCCCCGGTGACCTCGGACTCTGATTTGGGTTTTCCGTGGTTTTCCTTTGTCACTTAGGCAAACTGCTTAATTTCATACCGCAATTTCCTTTCCCTTCATTCCATTTCCTTATCAAAGGAGTGCTTTCAGACGGTGCCGGACAGGTGGCACGGATGCTTGCGCATTGTAGCTACTACTCTCGGTGCTAGGTGGCGTTGTACAGCCGCTGTGCTTCGTGGGATGAAGAGATCTCAGCACTTATTAGGGACTACCGCGCCTCTCTGTGGCCTCTCTGCCTGCAAACCTGTGACATCCTGCGGCTCCCTCACTTCATGCCTTCCTTCTCGGGAATGTTAGTCGCAATGGACCTGTGTGGACGTCACAGTGCGCGAGGTGTCCCCCTGCGTCTATATCCTCTACGCTTTTCCCTTTGAGTAACAGTAACAGTGCCATTCACAGCACCACGGACCTTGGTTGATGTCATATCTTTATGCTTTTCACTCTAGCTTTCATTTTCTTACTTTGTATTTTAGTTCGTTTAGGGAAACTGGTACTATAGTTTAATGAATTATTGAGATGAAACACAGAAACGAAAATAATTTTGAATTTTTTCTGTATATTTCCATGTTTCATGAGCTGAAACCGTCAACATTTTAATTGGTAAAGAAAATGTGGATATACCTCGTGTATAAAAAGAATTGCAACTTTAGCAAGGCAAAAACATCTAAATATTGGTCCTAAAGTACATGGTGAGGTGTGAAGTGCTGATCTTGATGTGATATAAACACACACACATTGGCGTTCGGTCATTTGCGATAGATTCAACAGACTTGCACCAGTAGTTTTGGTATATATTATTCTTAACTATGGGCTAAACTGTCTTGTCTTTGTTATATAGTACAGTATCAGGGACGTAACGTGGATGTGGGTGGATGTGTTGCATACCCTGCCAGTTTTCCTTAGTTAACTTTTCCTATTATCTATATACTAATCCAATTGGTGTAAAGCTTGCTGAGGAGTATGTTTCGATCAACAATCTGCTGTGAATTAGTATTGTTACCGTATCACGCTAAGCATTGAAACAGAGCGGCTGGTAGTTGTGCTTGCCTCACGTCAGTCACGTCAAACTATGTGCACGCGCAGTGGATGTGGCGCAGAGAAGCACATCTACAATATTTTATGCCTATGACCCTACGGGTTGCCCACTGGGAGGTGAGATGATACGAAGGGTGGTTGGACCTGAAGAGAGACCACAGAGGAGTCCAGGGTCCCTAACAGCTACAGATTTGAACTCTCTCTGTGGGCATAAAGTCCCCCAGGTACACGGACCTCGGAGACATTCCCCTATTCGGAAGACGAGGATTTATAGAGAGCAAGCACATGCCATGCACGCGAAACTCCCGCCCACACTTAAAACCCTAAAATCACCAAGCAAGTAAAAAATGAGGTGAAATGGAGAGACAGGACATTCGGAGGATGTAATTGAATCGGCGATTTGAAAATGGACACAAGTCCACTGTTTGCAAAAATAAATTGAGATGTACATTTTGTTTCTCACTCTTCAAGCTATCAATTGGTGTAAACAGAACCTTGTCCTGTATAAAGCATGACTCCTACAGCCGATTAAGGACTCCATTGATTTTAAAAGAGAAATAAATCCAGAGAGGGCATTGGTGCCGGTGGCAGTAGTATTTCAAGAACACAACCAAAGCTATTGCTCAGTCTGGGCTCACTCTTTCAACATGTAAGCATCTAACCTACGAGAGAAAACACTTTGGTTACCTCGATGCACGTGAATATATTGATGGCATTATCCAGCACTCTTTCAGGTTGGCAAAAGGGAACACTAGTCCAGATCTGCCATTCCGGAGAGCATATGGACCAGTTGTTATCCCCAAACAGCAAATGTTGGGAAAATATTACAATGCATTCCAGATGAACATGTGCACTTCTGTCAGAAAATTATGACATGACCAAAAACTGACGTTGAGCTTGATGATGTATTGAAACAATTGCTAAGTGTTTTGTAATATAAATATATTAGAATATGTTAATTACCCTCATGAGAGATGCTTTTGTTTCATAAGTCTTCAAGTACATCAAAACATTCTTGCTCTTCATGTAACATTGTCTAATTATTTTATAAAGGAAATAAGTCCTGAATATAACAAATGGTCTGTAAATCAATGAAATACAAAATTATTGAGGTGGCTGAATAGCCCAAACAATCAATCATGTATAGATCTGCAAGTTATCTATCGAGTATAAATTTCCAAGGTACCAGCTTTGGATGATATTAAGTTTTTCTTGTTTTTCCAAAAGCTATGGTTGCAGGACTTGTTTCATTTTCAAATTACCGATTCAATTATGCCCCCCCCCCCAGGATACGGCTACCGACCCTGGGAAACCCTCGAACGGGTCAGGAAGGACGGCCATGGGAATCAAACCCACCTCCATTAGATAGTTGGTCGTTGGTTTGGTGAGGGAGTTATGTGTTGTTACATTTACTGGCTTGGGCAAGGTATGAATAGGACAGATACTTCTCTCAGAATGTGAAGACAGAAAATAAATCAATGCGTCAAATTTACTCCTCCGCATTCCCATTTATGTTACTCCAGATTTAAAAAATTCATCGCTCCCTTCGCACAGATTTTATGTTCGAACCTAAATTATTGAAGTTATTTCTAATTGCTAGGCTTTAAAACTCTTTCACTTTTGTAAGCCGTATTCTTGCCGTCTTTTCTATACTCAATGGCCCCACTTGACTCGCAACGCTAAGACACGAGGGACGTGTCCACATACCCTGTCATTCTCCTCAAACTGATTGCCAAATTGGTGTTCATTATAATTTTGTGTACATAATCATTTTAATGTCACTGAAAATCAGGCTTTCCTAAACATGATTTGAATTTGCGTCAATCTGCAGCAGTATGTTCCGAAACAAGGCATGGGTCAACGCCATCTGTCGTCAGCTAAGGAAGCTGGTGTTCTGCACCTGACCCAAGGTATGTACCAGGCGAGTCCGCATCTCATGTTAAGCAATGTTATATTTCTGGGGAAACGATGGGCGATGCGTTCCCCTAAACATTTTCTGACTACAAAATTAAAAACCACAGAATTTCCCTATTGAAAGAAAAGAAAATGTGATTTTATAACTACTGATTGCTTTTATTTGTATTTGTTGGGTTGGTTCCATCTAAAGATGTTATAGTAGCGTCAGAACCGATCGCTATCTCTGTAAGCGTAAAAAATAAACCCATAATAACAAGAACCACTTTGCTATCTACCTTCTCAGCGAGTTCCCCGTTTACTATTGGTGTTTATGAATACAGTAGTGTGCACATGATCATTGTACATAGTAATGTTACCTGCTCGGCTTACTTAATTTCTTGCGTTACATATAGGTTACTTAAACTTTCAAACAAACAAATCTAGTTCGAGAGTTCCCATAAACTTTCTTTTAGAAAAGCAGCGCTGATGTTAAGAATTCGCTCACATAATTGCATTTAAAGTGGTGAATAGGGAGTACTCCGTGATTTGTTTTGCTTCTTGTATTTGTGCTCTTCAGTTGAGGACATTTCAGTATGATTTGGACACCTGGTTACTTACTATTACACCAAAATATCGGTTAAGGTTACGCTGATTCTGGGGACGAGGGTATGCAAGAGAAGCTGTTGCATCCATGACTCATAACAAGAATCAGAGCTAGAGCGTAAACAACACTTGGTTTGCGTGCCGTTGCTGTAACGAAAATCAAAATAAACTATTGTGCGATGGACAACTTCAATATAATAAGTTTCCAAACATAATTTCTCTAAAAAGCAATATGTAGTTAAAGCAGATCCTCCAGCTCGCACACAGTATTACGACGGGCATTAAAACCTCAAAGTTTATGAAAGTGAGTCCTGACTGTGTCGTAATCCTTTAAACAAATATTTTATTGGTCTTTTCTCAAAAGAAATGTTAGTTGCAGCGGTTCTGAATATTTAAACAGTATTTATAGGGCACTATAATACATAGTTATTTTTGTACTCACATGATATGTGGAAAACAGCTATAAATGTTCGGGATAACTCCAAGAATACAATTTTCATTGAATAATCAGTATAAGCTCTCAGTTGAACAGTATAACAATGGAGTGGTAAAGAACAGAGCTTTACTTTCTCATTTTGCTGTATTTTTGCATTAATATCTATTCCTTCTGTGGATATTTTCCTAAATAATTAAAGTTTGATTCCTGTTCAGTTACCTGGTGTCCTATTACATTCTTCACTCTTTATATATGCAAGGGATAAGGAAAGACTTGAATGAAATGGAATTAACAGAAGAAATAATACAAGATAGAGCAAAGTTAAGAAACTTAACATAAAATTCCGAAGATTTGCAATTTAAAAAAAGAATAAAACAACTAAAATTGGGACAGAAGAAAGAAGAAAAAATCACAGTGATAGGATGAAGAAATATCGGAAAGAAGGAAACGAAAAAGCAAAGAAGTGGAAAAAGTGAAAATATAAATGCAGTGTCCGCAAATGGCCTGAAACGAATAATAATAATAATAATAATAATAATAATAATAATAATAATAATAATAATAATAATAATAATAATAATAATAATAATAATAATAATAATAATAATAATAATAATAATAATAATAATAATAATAATAATAATAATAATAATAATAATAATAATAATAATAATAATAATAATAATAATAATAATAATAATAATAATAATAATAATAATAATAATAATAATAATAATAATAATAATAATAATAATAATAATAATAATAATAATAATAATAATAATAATAATAATAATAATAATAATAATAATAATAATAATAATAATAATAATAATAATAATAATAATAATAATAATAATAATAATAATAACAACAACAACAACAACAATAAC
Organism: Tenodera sinensis; assembly: GCA_030765045.1. Classification (NCBI taxonomy): domain Eukaryota; kingdom Metazoa; phylum Arthropoda; class Insecta; order Mantodea; family Mantidae; genus Tenodera; species Tenodera sinensis. The sequence continues at coordinate 15,514,293 of CM060964.1, read as the reverse complement.
GGTTCCTGCAGGAACCCCTGGAACACTGATCTGTTGTGTATCATTCTGGTGGAACTGTTCCTGCAGGAACCCCTGGAACACTGATCTGTTGTATATCATTCTGGTGGCACTGTTCCTGCAGGAACCCCTGGAGCACTGATCTGTTGTGTATCATTCTGGTGGCACTGTTCCTGCAGGAACCCCTGGAACACTGATCTGTTGTGTATCATTCTGGTGGCACTGTTCCTGCAGGAACCCCTGGAGCACTGATCTGTTGTGTATCATTCTGGTGGCACTGTTCCTGCAGGAACCCCTGGAGCACTGATCTGTTGTGTATCATTCTGGTGGCACTGTTCCTGCAGGAACCCCTGGAACACTGATCTGTTGTGTATCATTCTGGTGGCACTGTTCCTGCAGGAACCCCTGGAGCACTGATCTGTTCTGTATCATTCTGGTGGCACTGTTCCTGCAGGAACCCCTGGAGCACTGATCTGTTGTGTATCATTCTAGTGGCACTGTTCCTGCAGGAACCCCTGGAACACTGATCTGTTGTGTATCATTCTAGTGGCACTGTTCCTGCAGGAACCCCTGGAGCACTGATCTGTTGTGTATCATTCTGGTGGCACTGTTCCTGCAGGAACCCCTGGAGCACTGATCTGTTGTGTATCATTCTGGTGGCACTGTTCCTGCAGGAACCCCTGGAGCACTGATCTGTTGTGTATCATTCTGGTGGCACTGTTCCTGCAGGAACCCCTGGAACACTGATCTGTTGTGTATCATTCTGGTGGCACTGTTCGCGTGTTCTGACCATAGTAAACTCTACCTTTTCGTAACTTTAGAAGCCTTGAACGCTTCACGCCTTTGTTTCTCTCCCATTTCCAATATTGTAGGTATTCCAGTTCCGAGGAGGGTAAACAAAAACTCAACCGGCCTAGCAAGGAATTTAATCCAGGATCTCAGTGTAGAAAGGTGACTATGCTGAACACTCGGTGAGTTACTAGCGTGTCATTATGATGGCTTGTCCTGATTGCCCTTTGACAGACAGATAAGCGAAGTTGATGCGGCCAGAGCAAACATTTCTCCGACCAGGATTACTCACGCTGCTAATCAAATAATGTATCTTTCCGAAGCGAACCTCCAGGAGAGACGAAAGCATGGCACGGTTTTAATGGTTCATGTCAATTATCGCAATGATCTTTATATTTTACTTAAGAGCACGACTCGCCACAGGTTAAAAGGAAGCAAACAGACAGATGTGCGGTGTATTCTGGTGGGCTGAAGTGCTGGGATACAGGCGTCCCGAGATGTTCTTGACTCAAGGTTATTGATAATCCCAGTTGCTCCTTAATGTCCACGTATGGCAGCCTTAACTGGTGCAAACAGACCGTATGGCTACGGCAAAAAATTGATATGTCCCCAAAAAGCTTCGTCCAGAGCACAGATGGGGAGAACTGACACATTGTGTCATTTTCCCTACACATGTTTTTAACGCCGTGCACTGCCTCGCAGTGATTAGCTACCAAGCTATTGCCCGTCTACCTCAGAGAACCGGTTAGTCCTTCAAATTGTGTCAGTAAGTAGAGAGGGTAAATACTCGATTGCATTCCTGTCACCCCTCTTCCCCATGTCTGCCCTAGAGCACCGATCTAGCCTAGACTTGCGCTCTACCCAAACTCGGTTCCATAGTTTCTATACAGTACATAAATGACGTAATAAATGGTAGAGTTAGGGTAGTATTGTTAGAAAAAGAAACATATCACAAAATACAACGTATTAACAAATTCAAACATAATGATCACCAAAAACTGTGATGATGAGTTTGGTCAATGTAATCAAAACAAATATTGCACTTTCCGGTTCCAAATAACATTACTTGTGATCACTATCAGTGTCTTCGATTTGAATTTTAGTACACTTAGAGGAGCTTTCAATTGTTTTGAAGACACAAATGTTCTGTAAGGTTAAGCGTCCCTTTGTATATTCTCTCTCAGTTTCGAGGAGGTTCAAAGTTCAGCGCTTTCGGTTTCTAGAGGAATAACGTGAAACATAATCAAAAAACGTAAACAAGGCGATCGATATGGGGTAGCGCCCGATAGGTATGCAACACAGCTAACGTTCAAGTAACGCGGGTAGGTTCTTACCTGACCAATTGTACTAGGGGGTGGGGGGTTTAACCCTAGCAATGCCACGCCTTATTCCAGAAATTATACTACCGAGGTGAAGTAACTTACATTAGATAACATTCCTATGATGAAAACTTACCTATAAGTACTGTCTTTAAACTAAAATATACCTACAGCATTTTAAAAATGCATAAATAATACATAATAAAATATTGAGATCACTATATTTTACAATAAACATGCCATCCCGATAAAATGGTACTGAAAGTATAATAAAGATATGGGAGGTCCTGAGAGGCACTCTCCGGAAAATTCATAACCATGCATACTAGGGTTAAATGCAAGATATACATTTTATCGCGACATTCTTGTCCATATAGTTAGAACTAATAAAGGAGAAAGACATGATGAGGAAAACCTAAACGAGCAAGAATATGGAGCAGATAAATGTGTAACTGAGTGAGTGAGTGTGTCAGGTTTAAGGGCCCGTCGACAACTTGGTCATTAGGGCAAATGTGTAACTTGAGGGGAATGATACTTCATCTTTGATCACGATTTCCCGAAGCATTGATTTTTCAAACTTCAGCTGCACGTTTCCCAAAAACTATAAGGGACACAAGGAGTGAAATTTGAAAGTTCCACATTTTTTGATAGATTTTTCTGAAATTTTTACTGTGTTTGTATATATATGAGAATAGGAGGTACACCAAATTTCATTAAAATTGGATAATTCGTTTAGGATATATAAATTATTTTATGACTTTAATAGACACATTTTCAAAATGTAGCTCACGTCTGTTGACTTTTTAAAATTAATTTATATTGGCAGAACTGGTGCTCTAAAACGTGGGTAACAATTGTATGAAGAGATATTTCAAATACGTTTGCTGATTATGCTCTACATATTTTTTTAATAACAAAGAAAATTTAATCTTAAAAAAAATAATTTTTTTCATACGTCATGTTAATGATAACATCAATATTGAAACATAGTTTTGTTTAGCTACTATTTATGAATACTTTTGGAAGTTTTCATTGAATTTGAAGCAAAACTCAGGCGCGACCTTCTTTTGGAATGTGCAGAAATGTAGTTTTGAGAAAAACAGGCTTTTATATGGGAGCATCCTGTGTACGTTAAGGGAAGAGCGCTATTTGAAAGGGCCGTAATGACCACATGGAGTGGGGGATATGAAAAATGTTAGCTGATCCAAATGCATCGGTGTTCAAGGAACATTTTAAGGTAAAAAAACAATTTTCGACTTTTTGAAAATTTTGACCAAAATTTCACTCCCAGAGTCCCTATAACTGATATTGCTATCAAATGTTTAGTGCTTATTTGAATCCCTTGGGCTGCTTTATTAATTTAAGTTTGAAATAATCATTATGTACTCAAAGAAATATTTAAAACCAGCATTAGTTTGACTTCGCTTATTCTTTTGTTAATTGGCACATTCTCATTTTGTGGATAATGTTGTCAATTTCAATATTCCAATTGTGTTTATGTAATTGTTGATTGTTTTAAAAGTTTTATAATGTAGATCAGCATTAATTTCTTAGCATGTCCGAGATAATTATAAGATAAAATATTATGCGAAATATGACGTGAACATAACGACGTTATGAGGGGGTAGTGTTGACCAAGACAATATCCTAACGTTATTTTCTTGGTAGCGGATGAAGCGATTTTCCAAACTCTCTTGCATCGAAGCATTCAAGTAGAATGGACGCCTTTTCTCGGCAAGGTTCCGAGAAATTTGAATTTATGTAATTTAAGCTCTCTTGCAACGAAGTGTTCAAGTAAGATAAGCATCTTTTCTCGGCAAGGTTCCGAGAAAGTGTTAATTGTGTAATTTAAACTTTTACATCCATGAGTTTAATGTAAATAGACGTTATTTCTCAGTAGCGTCTCAAGAGATTATAAAACAAATACCTTCGGACGTGCCAAAGGAATAAGGAATGGTAAAGAAAGCGACGAAATCATAAAACCATTTAGTGGTTTTAACACTTTATAAAGGTGCGAATAAATATTGATAAATTCAAATGGAATTCAGTGGATGATTTATTCTGTAACTGCGACCTGAGATAGCAAAAGGATCATCATCGCTTTACTGACTGATCGCTGAGGTAAGATTACGGGTAAAAAAAATTAAATAATTAAAAATATTATCACATTTCATCTATGCCGCACTACTACGCCAGACTACAACGTGAAGCCATAGCAATTGACAAACACCCCAATAATTTCAACAGAAAGGAAGAAGCTATAAAACTGAACAGAATCTGGCATCCGATACTTGAGCATAAAAAAGAAGCACAAATGCAGAGGAATTACGTAAACCATTCAGTAATCAGAGCTGAGAAGCCCCGCCCACCTAACACACACCTCCCGCTCCAGCCCAGCCAATCCCCTGTGAGCGGTCTAGATATAAATATGGCACCTCCAGCCATCGATTCTGTTGTAACTGAACCTTCATCGAGAAGACCCAGCCCATGGCACTAACGATGTCCACCGCAGCTGTGGACGAAACACCTGGACCTCTAAACTCCAGCAAACCACGGATTTTAAGCCCGGAAGAAATCTCTGTCTTTTTATAGACGGTTAGATAGCTTTTTATGTGCAAGGCACAAAATATATGGGGTTGTTATTTAGCGCAGCATAAATAGCTATGCCTTATGTTATTCAGGGGAAAACTTGGGGTCTGTAGCCTCAAATTTGTGCAAGAAACGTTCAACAACTGAATATTGTGTTTCAGGACACACAGTCTGCATGACATTCTGGGAATGTAATTTGGTTATTATACAAATGCTAAACGTGCAAACACTTAGACTACAATCATACCAAATTTTAATTTATTGTAATGAGTAGTTGTTACTGTATTTTAATTTCAAATATTGGGGTGAGTTAACCTCGTCGGGGTAAAACTAACCTTCCTTAATTACTTTTATGTAGCAAGTGAACCATAAGAGATAGACAAAATCATACTCGATAAAAAACGTGGATTTTGCCAAGCCACATAATTTATATTTAATAAAACAGTTTTATAACATTCAAGAGGCGGAATCAGGACTGAAAAATTCTTTGCCATAGCCGGGATTTGAACCACGGATCTTCCGCTTATCGTGCGGCTGCTGCAACCACTAAGCTACCATGGCCAATTTGCCAGTATGATATTCAATTTCTTAAGCGATTCGTACTTAAATAATAATTACCAGTTTTGTAACTTTAATCATTCTCGAGTTGTTCTTTGTTATTGGTTTGATTTTTCACATACTTTATTTATTCCTCAACTGCAAATCGCTACTCCATTTTTTGTGTCTTCCTTTCTTTCCTTTTGGTATTGATGCAAGTAGAGAAATCTGAATTTCAAATTCACCATATAGCGAGCGGCTGTGCAAACATTTGCCCATCGCTTTAGTGTACCTTACGCCCGCTTCTTATATCTCCAACGAAACGTGTAAATGAATAATGAAGGGTTATTTCTATTAACAACAAATAGGTAGAAAAGTAACTTTTGTTATAACAGTTTTAAATGAAGAAAGCCTAAAGAAAGATCTATCATTGGAGACAAAATAGCATCGGAACAACTGATTGTGGCTATAAAACAAATTCAGTTTGAGAAAGTACACAAATTGAATCGGTGATTTGAAAGGGAAACGATTTCTACAACCTTAGTTTTTGGGAAACCAAGAAAAACTTTGTAGCATCCAAATTTAGCAACTTAGAAATTTATGTTCCATAGAAAACTCCCACATCTATAAATTACTGATTATTTTGGCTATTCAGTGACCTCAATTTTACATTTGATTGATTTACAGAACACTATATTCATAACTTGTTTCCTTTATCAAATAATTAAACAATGTTATGTGAATAAGACATTTTCCACTGAATAAACGAAGAATCCAAACACCTTGTTTTAAACTTTATTTTTGTTATGATATGTGGTTCAGACATATTGATATAATCTAAATACCAACGTGACCTATGTAAACAAGTGAATGATCCAGATTTTTTCATTGCAATTATTTTGGTTTAAAACTATGTTATAACGTTCGGAGCGAGAAAGATGTTGAAAATCTGCTTTTAACAAAATTTTAGATTTTATTATTTAAACAAAATTTACAATTATGTAAAATATATTTCGTGCACAGCATCGTATTCTTCGACACATTTCATATGGAAATTCACGTTCATACTTTATCTTATTGCATTTGAAAACACACACATTTGGCAACGAAGCTCGTAATTGTTCCATAAGTAAAGTATGGCCCATAAGAGCCCATTATGTACACGAGAGCATGTTTTACATGTAACCACGGCACCGTCCAATTAAACAGCACATATATCCTGACTCTGTGTGCACCACGAGCTTCCACAGCCAATTCCTGGGGTTTTGAAAAATCTGCATTTGTCCTACTTTCTAGTTTGGAGAGCTTTTTTTAAAACATTTTATCCATTACACACAATATTTTGCCCTATGAATGAATCACTTCATGTTTGTTAATAGACAAACCACATTTTCCAGCGTCGATGCACATGTTCTCACACTCGCATCACAAACACAGGAAAAAACAGAAATAAAAAATTAAATTTGTACAGGATGGAAGGGAAGTTATTGCAGTCCTTCTAATATGTGCTTCATAGAAGCATTACAAACAAAAAAGTCAAATGGCGATTTGTTCTTTGATCAGCCGACTTCGAAACAATAAATAGTATTTGATACAAATTGGATGCGTAATTCCCCAAGAATGTACGAAGATAACAGTTTGTTACTTGTAAGATGCGTAGAGTAACTTATTTCTGCCATAGCTTCGGTAGTAATTATGGCACATCACACAGGGTTTCGAAATATTTAATCACTTAAAAGACGTAAAGGAATACTCCGAGCTGCTCTCTAAGACAGAAGGTAAGTCGACAACGTTGCGTTGAGGTTGGTCAGGGAATTGACCTGGTTTATGGATGTACACAGATCGCACGCTTTCGCTTTCGTGTAATATTTTGGGAGTTAACGCTTGTGATTAGCCTACACGCGCACAGTAAACACGGAATGACAAGACAGAGTATGAGTTTGTTTTCAAGACGAACCGTTACACTACATGTTATATACTAAGCTAGTGAAGGTGACACCCACACAATCTGTAGTGTTACCAGCTTGTTTTCAACAAAACTAAAATATCTCTGTAGGAAATTGCCAGAAAAAAATGTTAGATGCAAACTTTGTTCCAAATACCGAGATCTATCACTGGTTTAAATTAATGTAATGACTTCCCTTCCACCCGGTATAATAACAATATTTAATCTCAGGTTTGAGCACGTTCACTTTAATAATAGAATAACTCATCACTACTCTGAAAACGAACTCAACATTAATGCATTCCTTTTCACACTCCGCGGTTTGTATTTTCATAGTACGCTGTATGATTGATTTCGAGAACCAGGAAGTCTTATTTGTATTGAATGAATGTTGAACGACGAAAACCGTGTGAAGATAAAAAAGATACCTATTGTTTATCATGCTTATCTATGTTGAATGGATTTTAACTGACGATAACAACGTAAAACTAAAAAATGCAAAGCTCGAGATATAAGTATCGTAGAGACAGAATTTTTTACAGTCATGAACAGAAAATAAACTTCTGTCTAATTATAAGATTCATATGTATCATTTTCAAGTCTTTATCCGAGCGTAATTAATGACGATAGTGTTCCCAGTTCAGGAGTGAGTGCATGTGTTAGTATGTATGTGTGTGAACTGGTGTTTGCGGTGAGTGTGTGTCAAAGTGTGCATGTGTGAGTGTGCCTGTTTGAGAGTGTGCATGTGTGAGTGCGTCTATGAGAGAGTGTGCAATGTGTGAGTGTGTGTGGGTGTGAGTGTGTGTGAGTGTGTGTGAGAGAGTGTATGTGTGAGTGTGTCTGTGAGAGAGTGTGCATGTGTGAGTGTGTGTGTGGGTGTGAGTGTGTGTGGGTGTGAGTGTGTGAGAGAGTGTGCATGCGTGAGTGTGTCTGTGTGAGTGTGTGCATGCGTGCGTGCGTGTGTGTGAGTGTGGGCGTGAGTGTGTGTGAGAGTGTGTATGTGTGAGTGTGTCTGTGTGAGTGTGTGTGTGTGAGTGTGGGTGAGTCTCTGTGAGTGTGGGTGAGAGTGTGCATGTGTGTGAGTGTGTCTGTGTGAGTGTGGGTGAGAGTGTGCATGTGTGTGAGTGTGTCTGTGTGAGTGTGTGTGAGAGTGTGCATGTGTGCGTGCTTGTGTGTGAGTGTGTCTGTGTGAGTGTGGGTGAGAGTGTGCATGTGTGTGAGTGTGTCTGTGTGAGTGTGTGTGAGAGTGTGCATGTGTGCGTGCGTGTGCGTGCATGTGTGTGAGTGTGTCTGTGTGCGTGTGTGTGAGAGTGTGCATGTGTGCGTGCGTGTGCGTGCGTGTGTGTGTATGTGTGAGTGTGTCTGTGTGAGTGTGTGTGGTAGTGTGCATGTGTGCGTGCGTGTGTGTGAGTGTGTCTGTGTGAGTGTGTGTGAGTGTGCATGTGTGCGTGCGTGTGCGTGCATGTGTGTGAGTGTGTCTGTGTGAGTGTGTGTGAGAGTGTGCATGTGTGCGTGCGTGTGCGTGCGTGTGTGTGTATGTGTGAGTGTGTCTGTGTGAGTGTGTGTGGTAGTGTGCATGTGTGCGTGCGTGTGTGTGAGTGTGTCTGTGTGAGTGTGTGTGAGAGTGTGCATGTGTGCGTGCGTGTGTGTGAGTGTGTGTGGTAGTGTGCATGTGTGCGTGCGTGTGTGTGAGTGTGTCTGTGTGAGTGTGTGTGAGAGTGTGCATGTGTGCGTGCGTGTGTGTGAGTGTGTCTGTGTGAGTGTGTGTGAGAGTGTGCATGTGTGCGTGCGTGTGTGTGAGTGTGTGTGGTAGTGTGCATGTGTGCGTGTGTGTGCGTGAGTGTGTCTGTATGAGTGTGTGTGAGAGTGTGCATGTGTGCGTGCGTGTGCGTGCGTGTGTGTGTGTGAGTGTGTCTGTGTGAGTGTGTGTGGTAGTGTGCATGTGTGCGTGCGTGTGTGTGAGTGTGTCTGTGTGAGTGTGTGTGAGAGTGTGCATGTGTGCGTGCGTGTGTGTGAGTGTGTGTGGTAGTGTGCATGTGTGCGTGCGTGTGTGTGAGTGTGTGTGGTAGTGTGCATGTGTGCGTGCGTGTGTGTGAGTGTGTGTGGTAGTGTGCATGTGTGCGTGCGTGTGTGTGAGTGTGGACGTGAGTGTGTCTGTGTGAGTGTATGTGAGAGTGTGCATGTGTGCGTGCGTGTGTGTGAGTGTGTGTGGTAGTGTGCATGTGTGCGTGCGTGTGTATAAGTGAGTGTATGTGAGTGTGTGCGAGTGTATTTGTGTATGTGTATACGAGAGTGTATGTTTATGTGCGTGTGTATAAGTGAGTGTATGTGAGTGTGTGCGAGTGTATTTGTGTATGTGTATACGAGAGTGTATGTTTATGTGCGTGTGTATAAGTGAGTGTATGTGAGTGTGTGCGAGTGTATTTGTGTATGTGTATACGAGAGTGTATGTTTATGTGCGTGTGTATAAGTGAGTGTATGTGAGTGTGTGCGAGTGTATTTGTGTATGCGTGTATGTGAGTGTATGTATGCGAATGCGAGGCAGGCTTGGGGAATTCGCGGAACATCTTGAGCTACCCAAAGCGGTGAGTGAGTGAGTGACAGTACTAGTTGCCCAGGTCTACCCTAGCGTGTTCAGTTGAAGACTATTGTGGAATGTGCACGAAATGCGGCTGCCTCTTCGCTGCCATATTCGCGATTGCAGAAGGGGAGCAAGGTCACAAAATTGCGGTGGCCCTCAAGGTTGGGCCATCTCAGGAGAAGGAGGCCAAGGTCTGTATGGTCCAGACAGGTAGCTGTTGGGCCTCACCATTATCGCCAAAATGTACCGCCTTTTTCTCTTACCCATCCATTCGAATTTGTTAAAATATGCACTTTGCTTTACAAATATAAATTACAAAGAAATATAATTTTAACGCTTTAAGGGACAGTGGGAGTGAAATTTTGGTAAAAATTGTCAAAAAGTCGAAAATTGTTTTTTTTTTTTTTTTTACCTTAAAATGTTCCTGGAACACCTGTGCATTTGGATCAGCTAACATTTTTCATATCCCCCACTCCATGTGGCCATTACGGCCCTTTCAAATAGCGCTCTTCCCTTAACGTACACAGGATGCTCCTATATAAAAGCCTGTTTTTCTCAAAACTACATTTCTGCACATTCCAAAAGAAGGTCGCGCCTGAGTTTTGCTTCAAATTCAATGAACATTTCCAAAAGTATTCATAAATAGCAGCTAAACAAAACTATGATTCAATATTGATGTTATCATTAACATGAATTCCAAAAACATTTTTTTTTGTATGAAAAAAGTCGATAATTTTTAAGATTAAATTTTCTTTATTATTAAAAAATATGTACAGCATAATCAGCAAACGTATTTGAAATATCTCTTCATACAATTGTTACCCATGTTTTAGAGTATCAGTTCTGCCAATATAAATGAATTTTGAAAAGTCAATAGACGCGAGATCTATCTTGAAAATGTGCCTATTAAATTCATAAAATAATTTATATATCCTAAACAAATTATCCAATTTTAATGAAATTTGGTGTAACTGCTATTCACATATAAATACAAACACAGTAAAAATTTCAGAAAACTCTATCAAAAAATGTGGAACTTTCAAATTTCACTCCCAGTGTCCCTTAACTATTGTAGTTCATTAAATTCCCTGTTGTGCCCAACGGTTTCTTATTACTGTTTATAGTAAGTAAGGGAAGTATTACACTCGACACAAAAGTTCGATGTGGAGATTTCATCGGAAATATGTTTTGAGGCCCCCCTAATAAAGAAAAGTGTTTGTGTCTGTCTGTGAAGAGCATAACTCAAAAACAAAAAGTCGGTTAACAATCAAATTTGGTATCTAAGTATGCCACACGAAGATTTTCAAAATAATTTCTGCGTCCTAAACTACTCTTTATATGGAAAAAATTTCGAAAATTTTTATTTCCTCTTAAGGATACCCATCTGTGAAAAAAGGCTAAAAATTTCCAAAATTGCCAAAAATGGATTTTTGTTTTATCAAATAGTATAAATCGTCTGCTTTATTTTGATATGCTTTTTACAGCCTTACGGCAGTTTTAACTATGTCACGTGGCCGCCTAACTGATTGCCTGTAAGTGGTCGTGTCCATTTAAATCCATACAGTTCCATTATCCTTGCTATGACTTCAAACTTAGTTTTTCCCTGTTTTTATTTTTAGCACTGTTTGCTCTTTAAAATGCTCCACACGATGCAATTGTCAGTACTTATGCATGAAATTTGGTGTATCTGCTTATAAATAACATTAAAAAGAAATGATGAGATACGTGAATAACTGCTGAGTAATTAAATATTAAATTTTACATTTCGAAATTTAAATGAAAAAAATAATGATCTTAAACTTTAAATTTTATTTTTATCCAAACTAATAACAAGATTAAGAAATTGTCTCATCAATTTGCTAACATTCTATTGCAGGACATAACTGAAAATTATTGTTTTTCAAATCAAAATTGCATCATGGGGAACCATTTATACAAATATTTAAAAAAATATAATAAAATATTAATATGTTAGTAACTAATCTGACTAAATGTATGAAATTTAGCACAGTTACTCCTCACTATACAGTGATTGCTGTGTTAAAATTTCAAATCAATCCAATGAAAACTGTACATTTTCAAAATTTCACAGATGGCTATCCTTAAATGACTGACAATTTTGATTGAAATGTCGTATGTTTAACATATATTTAAGGCAAATGAAATATATATTTTGAATTTTCTGGGTATGGCCTATGTAGCCCTGTTTACTCTACATGACTTTTACGTAACTGGTAAACCATAAGAGATAAACCAAATCTTTGTGAAATAATGTAAATCTCATTAAAACACACTATATTAAATGATTTGTTTGTGAAGTGAACCATTTGGGAGATATTCCTTATTATTTGTCAGAATTTTGCAACATTTATAGAGGTTTACAAATGGGAGGTTGTTATTCATTTTCTAAATCTCTTGGTTCTGCAAAGTGAACGAAGTATCAAAGGTATCATATAGCGACCACTCTTAAAATACCTTACTGTCGCTTAAAGGCTACTGTATTCCTCTTGCAAATTAGCAGTAAGATAATTGCTGCAAATGCTTAACTCGCTTAACATGAAGTAGATTGAGGAATGGGAGTTTGTAGGAATAGTTAGTGCACGAGTAGAGAAAGTCATACGAATACAATACAACACAACACATGTTTTTTGGACCGCCTGGATTCTTTAGTAAAGGAAGTGTTGCATTCGTTCGAATATGTTCATTATGACGATCCATTAGCGAGACAAGTTTTGAGTGCTCTGAAAAAGGATGTTTTTAGAAAACGGCCCCTGAATTGGGGTCCGGGGTCCGTGTATGTGTGTGTGTCCGTGCGTGTGTGTGCGTATGTGTATGTGTGTGTGTCTGCGTGTGCGTATGTGTGTGTGTCTGCGTGTGTGTGGTGTGTAGTTTGTGTAAGTCTATGTGGTGTGTGTATGTGTGTAGTGTGTATGTGTGTATGTGTGTAGTGCGCGTGCGTCTGTATGTGTGTATGTGTGCGCGTGCGTCTGTATGTGTGTATGTGTGTGTGGTGTGTAGTGTGTGTAAGTGTATGTGGTGTGTGTATGTGGTGTGTGTATGTGTGTGTGGTGTGTAGTGTGTGTAAGTGTATGTGGTGTGTGTGTGGTGTGTGTATGTGTGTGTGGTGTGTGTATGTGTGTAAGTGTATGTGGTGTGTGTGTGGTGTGTATGGGTGTGTGGTGTGTGTAGTGTGTGTGGTGTGTATGTGTGTGGTGTGTACGTGTGTGTGGTGTGTAGTGTGTGTAAGTGTATGTGGTGTGTGTATGTGTGTGTGGTGTGTATGTGTGTGTTGTGTGTAGTGTGTGTAAGTGTATGTGTGTGGTGTGTGTATGTGTGTGTGGTGTGTAGTGTGTGTAAGTGTATGTGTGTATGAGTGTGGTGTGTGTAAGTGTATGTGTGTATGTGTGTGTGGTGTGTAGTGTGTGTAAGTGTATGTGTGTGTATGTGTGTGGTGTGTGTAAGTGTATGTGGTGTGTATGTGTGTGTGGTGTGTATACGTGTGTAAGTGTATGTGTGTGTATGTGTGTGGTGTGTATGTGTGTGTGGTGTGTATACGTGTGTAAGTGTATGTTTTTGTGTATGTGTGTGGTGTGTGTACGTGTGTAAGTGTATGTGTGTATGTGTGTGTGGTGTGTATGTGTGTGTGGTGTGTAGTGTGTGTAAGTGTATGTGTGTGTATGTGTGTGTGGTGTATGTGTATGTGCGTATGTGTGCGTGTGTATGTAATTGTGTGCGTCTGCGTGTGTGAGAGCGCGCGCGCCCCTTACGGGTAGGTTCTTGTGTAAAAGTGAAAACTTGTATCAACACGGAACTGCGCACTTAAGTCGGGCACTTTTAAGGATACGAAGTGAAGTTTTTCATGCTATCCCCGCAACACATGCGACCTTTCACGCCACAAAAATTATCCTTATTGATTGAAATATATATTTGTTGCACTGTCAGGACAGAACTTCAATTTGTGTTAAAAACACGCAAACCTTCATCATTTTATATGACTAGGAAACCGAGAGAGAGAGAATGAGAGAGGGAGGGGGGGGGGGGAAGGGAGAGAGAGAGAGAGAGAATTTTACTGTGGTAAAAGCTTGGAGATTATTAAAATACACCGCTTCTGTAAGATTAGCGTGTCCTTTTTTTACTTTCTGTACCAGTAAATAGAGGAAGCATTGTATTCCACCCAAAATTTCGGTGTCGAGATTTCACCGGAAATTTGTTTTGAGGCCCTCTGAATAAAACAAAGCCTTTTTAGAAAAAGGTCGGTGTGTGTGTGTGTGTGTGTGTGTGTGTGTGTGTGTGTGTGTGTGTGTGTGTGTGTGTGTGTGTGTGTGTGTGTGTGTGTGTGTGTGTGTGTGTGTGTGTGTATGTGTGTCAGTCTGAGGACAGTATAACTCAAAACCGAAACAGCGGTTAAAAACCAAAGTTAGTATTTAAATTTAACATCTTTTAAGGATACGATACGAAGATTTTGAAAGAATTGCTGCATCCTAAACCACCCCTTACTTGGAAAATGTTGTGAACATTTAGATTTTCTATAAAATGGCTCTAACGATTTTGATTAAGATTATATATGTTTGAGATATTTTTATGACAAATGAAATGTACATCTTGAATTTTCTGGTTATAGTCTATGTAGTCCTGTTTACTCTGGATGATTTTTGCATAAATGGTAAACCGTAAGATATACACCAAATGTTACTCAACAAAAAATGTAGATCTTGCTAAAACACAATTTATGTCTGAATAAATGTTTGTAGAGTGAACCATTTCGGAGATATTCCTGGTTATTTGTGTGACTTTTGGAGAACTTATACTTCTGTCAAATGGAACGTAGTTATTCCTTTGTATATGTTAAGCGTGCAAAGAGAACGGAATTTGAAAGCTTTAAAAGATTTGACTATCACTTAAAGCCTACTGTATTCCCATATTCCCCTTGTACCTACAAGGAAATAAACAATAAGATAATTTTTGCAAATGTTTACCTCAACTATCAAGAAGAAGATATAGGAATAAGAGTTTGTAAGAATGGTTAGTAGAAGAGTAGAGAAAGTCATGTGAGTGCAACACATCAGATTGTTTGATTATATTCATGCACTTAATAGTTATTACCAATCACTGTTTCTACTACTGAATTGCGCAATTGTTTGAAATGTTTCATTGTTGGTATTTTTGAGAAACAAAGAAATGTCAAGGTGGTCATGAAGTACTGCTCCGTCGGTAAATGTGATTCACGCAAAAAGTAGAAAAGAATAGTTAAACAATGTTAATTATTACCTTTCTTAGCATAACAAGATATAATAGCCAATTCTAAAGTAAATTTGTTTTAAAAATTGCTGAGATGTCTTGTTACCGGCGATGGTCACCTCCGTTGTTAGTAGAAGCTCTGTAATAAGGATTGGCGTAATATCTAGTGTAGTTCATGTTCAAAAGTAATAGTTAAACAGAGTTAAATATTGCCTTTATAAACATGAGAAGATATAACTAAACCCTACTGCAGCAGCCCTTCGCGGGCCAAGGCTTACCGCCCTACCGCTGCGTTCCCCACCTCTTCCCACAACAGGCGTCATGAGTGGGGTGTAGTACTGAAGGTTGGGACGTGGTTAGAGCCCCGAGCCGCGAGCCCTCTCGGTCGGTTATGCGGCCTTGACGACCTGGGGTCGCTTCTTCTCCGGGACCTAACGAGGCTGAGTGCACCCCGTCGTACCAGACCTCCCAACGGGGGAAATATCCCCATGCCGGTACCGAGCATCGAACTCGGATCCTCCACGCCAGAGGTAGGCGCGCTACGGAGGCGGTCGGGGATATAACACCTCATTTTAAAATAAATGTGTTTTAAAAATTGGTGAGACCATTTTGTTACTAGTGGTGGTCACAATGTGCCCCCCCCCCCCCCCCCCCCCCCTTGGTATTCTAAGTCATGAAAGAAGGCTTGGTAATGCTAGCGTTAACCAACTATAGACAAATAGAGTTGGTATTTTCAATACCTAATGCTGTTTCTAATTGTATTGGCCAGAGGGTTATTAGTATACTTCTCTTGAATGACTAGAAGGGGGCGTTTGAATCTCTGTGAACATATACATTAAGTTGATTTACCTACAATACACCATTTTATAGCTTTGTCTAAAGCAAACGTTTGTGCTTGTATGTGGGAACTGCTGTGTCATATTGGTGCTGTGACGTAAGCCTGGAAGTACAAGCTTTACACAAAGAGATAGTTTTGTGTTGTTGGTGATGGTTTTCAGATATCCTGTGCCACTGGGAAAAGCTCAGGTTGACACTGTCTCACTTTTTCTTCGTTTCTTTCTTTTGCTTTCCTTCCAAGTCTAAGTGACGACGACACCAAGACGTTGAGGGGCTTCTAATCCCGGACCCACAAGGCGAGAATACCATTCATAAAAGTGGAGTCACAACGGCGCCATTTCCGTGTTCCTTCACCTTGAAAACAAATGACTTCGCTTCGCTTCTTGTACACTACATCAGAATTCTCTCTTCTAACACTTACCTATGGATCATGTTTGGAAACACTAAATATCAAAACGCCTAGACAAATATCGCTGTGATCAATGTTTAGGTATCAGTGGCGTAGCGTCAATGGATGTGGCTGATGTGTTGCAGACCCTGCCAATCTTACTTACTTAAGGGCACACTCAAGTGAAAAGGTGATTTTCTTAAGTATTGGAGTTAGAGACTTAATTTTTGCACATATATTACTAGCAACCAAAGAAATGTGTGTACCAAATTTCATTAATTGTAATATTATCGAGTGTAGTCAAAATCTATCTCCCCAACAGATGTTGAACAACAGAATTGATTTTTTTAAATTGTATCTCTTATTACCTTTGTAAAAACTTAAAGTATGGAAATTTTGATATACTGAATAGTTTAACCCTTTCATGCCTGGTGTGTATTATAAGATACATAGGCTTTTTTTCCTTTTATAATGACGTGCAAAATATGTGTTCCCCCTCCCTAGGGGATTAAAACTTCCCAGATATATTCTTTAAGGTGTGGTGTATTTTTGCAATAAATATCCAAAAATCAATTTTTCTTGCTTGTCTCACGCCAGTCACGTCAAACGACTGGATATGGCTCAGAGAAGTGCATTT
This sequence comes from Tenodera sinensis, assembly GCA_030765045.1. Taxonomy (NCBI): domain Eukaryota; kingdom Metazoa; phylum Arthropoda; class Insecta; order Mantodea; family Mantidae; genus Tenodera; species Tenodera sinensis. The sequence continues at coordinate 15,497,436 of CM060964.1, read as the reverse complement.
CGCTTGTTAATGTTTATGAAGTTTTTCAGTATTTTGTTTGGCAGTGAAGGTTCATTTGATATTATTTTATTTATGTCAACAAGCTTACTGCTGGTGTTTTTAAACACACAAGCCGTGTGTGTGGGCAACTTACTTAAACCCGGGACATAAAGTACTTACAATTGTAAGTCACCCTTGGGGTATTTGTCTCTGATGTGAGATTCCCTTGTGCTCTAACCGGGAAAAAAGTACGAATTGACTGGGGAATTTAATGTCCGACTGGCAAGTTGGCCCTGGTAGCTTAGTGGTTAAAGCAGCCGCTCGATAAGCGGAAGATCCGTGGTTTAAATCCCGGCTATGGCATTCTATTTTTCAGTCCTGATTTCACCTGTTAAAGTTAATTTGATATTTTTAAGTCCTTCTGCACCTATCAGAATACAGCAAGCAGCTTTTTGAGCAGTAATTGGTGTGAAAGTGTATGAGAGAAATACGCTAGGAAACCGAAGGCAGGGTATGCACATTGCTCATGTGCTTCCTTGTGGTTCACATCGAGGAAAACACGTGTTGTAGAGAGAACTCTGCATTTCCTGCAAACCTACTGCTTGAATATGGAATCCGAGTGTTTGTAATCAACTAACTCAGAATGCAGGAATAAATAATGGGAGTCATTTTTCTGTGATTTTAATATTTAGTAGTACGTGAATTATAGTTCTATAAAAATTATAAAAATTGTGAAAAAAATATTTTTCAAGGTTAATAATGTTTATTTAATAAACTAAGGCATTGAAACATTTTCTGGTCCCAACATTCTTTTGAGAGTACATGTCTATAACAGAATAATATTTAAAGTTATCAAAATTTCGAAATCTCCATCGTCTGGAGCATTTCAGGTATTGTGCTGCAAATAGCTACAAATAAATAACACCAACAGAGTTACAGATATTGCAATGGAAGTTATAGAAATTATAGAAAACTAATTTTAACCTCATCAGTCATATTTACATCTCTATGCAGAGGATTTTAAATTACCAAATTTATTATCTCGTCTCCAGTTTGCCCGCAAACTTCCTTTCATGTTTCCTGTATTTTAATTCCATAGATAGTTGTGAGAAATGTCTCGCTCTCTCATTCACACTAAAATAATGTGGGTAGAGTGTGTAAACAATTGCTGCTAGCATAACAGCGGAACAGGGGCGGGGGAAGATTGGGGGGGGGGGGGGCTGCTGCTTTTACCATAAACACCGAACCATGCTCGGCTTGGGGATGTTTCCCATGAGCTGCTCAGAGTTGAAGGCCTAGGATGAGGTATCTCACGCACAGAAATCGAACCAAGGACTATCAAAAGGAGAGCCACGACCACTGAGCTATGCTCCTGCTATACTTGCACCACACCTTTAAATTTACTGGAAATATTAAAAACGATCAGACATCACATTGAAGATTCTCCTTCGAAACTCTTTTGTACTCAACTAAGTTTTAATTTTAAGAAGTGTGTATATGTAGGGTGGAATTTGAAAGCAAGAATTAAAACTAAGTATTATTCTCCACAAAACACAATTCAAAGGGCAATTTTTACTTTCTCTACTGGTAGAGGAAGTATTGTATTCCACCCAAAAATTAGGATGTCGAGATTTCACCGGAAATATACGTTTTGAGGCACCATGAACCCAAAAACGCATTTTTAGAAACACGTCCGCGCGTGGGGGTGTTAGCCACAATAGATCTGTCCAGGTCGCAGCGTGCGAGGTGTCCCCCTCCGTGGTGTACTCTGTACATCGATGAAGTTACTTTATTATCAGAGCTTGTTGTTTTCCTGTCTCTTGCAGTCTTTTATTTTGCAATTTCTTAAAATTTTGGTTTCTCAGGAAACTTTTCCGGGCTAAAGGTTCGAAATACCGGGTGGAAGGGAAGTCATTATATTAATTTAAAGCAGTGATAGATCTCGCTATTTCGAACACATTTTTTATTTTACGTTTTTGTCTCTGACCATTTCCTGCGGAGATATTTTAGTTTTGTCGAAAACAAGCTGGCAACACTGCAGATTGTGTGGGTGTCACTTTCACTAGCTCAGTACATAAATAAGCACCACAGCGTGGTGTCTGGTGAACGTAAACAAATGCCATGCCGTGTCCTTCCATGTTTACTGTGCGAGTGTGGACCAATCAGAATCGTTAGCTCCCAAACCATTACACGACCTGCAAGTGACCGATCTGTTTACATCCACAAACCAGTTCAATTCCCTGACCAGCCTCAACGCAACGTCGTCGAGTTACTTCACGTCTGAAAAAGCTGCTCGGATTATTCCATCAATTCTTTTAAGTTACTAATTCTTTCAAAACCTGTATTTAGAATGCGGAACCTATTTTGCAGAAATGTTAAAATGTTTAAGTAGCATACACCTAATGCTGCCAACACTCATACCAACTTTGAAACAACATTTCCACAGTGTCATGTCGATTCACCTTCGGAAAGTTCCTCACTCTTTGAATTCTTCTCACGCGCTCAGTTTCCCGAGGTTGGCCACGGCGAGGGTTGTCTTTCAAAGCATCTTGCTCTTCTTCAGACGATCCAGTCCATCTTGCTGTGGTATCAAATGAACATAACACAATAATGATCACCATTTCCCGAGGTTGGCCCGGGCGAGGGTTGTCTTTCAAAGCATCTTGCTCTTCTTCAGACGATCCAGTCCATCTTGCTGTGGTATCAAATGAACATAACACAATAATGATCACCATTTCCCGAGGTTGGCCAGGGCGAGGGTTGTCTTTCAAAGCATCTTGCTCTTCTTCAGACGATCCGGTCCATCTTGCTGTGGTATCAAATGAACATAACACAATAATGATCACCATTTCCCGAGGTTGGCCAGGGCGAGGGTTGTCTTTCAAAGCATCTTGCTCTTCTTCAGACGATCCGGTCCATCTTGCTGTGGTATCAAATGAACATAACACAATAATGATCACCATTTCCCGAGGTTGGCCAGGGCGAGGGTTGTCTTTCAAAGCATCTTGCTCTTCTTCAGACGATCCGGTCCATCTTGCTGTGGTATCAAATGAACATAACACAATAATGATCACCATTTCCCGAGGTTAGCCAGGGCGAGGGTTGTCTTTCAAAGCATCTTGCTCTTCTTCAGACGATCCAGTCCATCTTGCTGTGGTATCAAATGAACATAACACAATAATGATCACCATTTCCCGAGGTTGGCCCGGGCGAGGGTTGTCCTTCAAAGCATCTTGCTCTTCTTCAGACGATCCAGTCCATCTTGCTGTGGTATCAAATGAACATAACACAATAATGATCACCATTTCCCGAGGTTGGCCAGGGCGAGGGTTGTCTTTCAAAGCATCTTGCTCTTCTTCAGACGATCCAGTCCATCTTGCTGTGGTATCAAATGAACATAACACAATAATGATCACCATTTCCCGAGGTTGGCCAGGGCGAGGGTTGTCTTTCAAAGCATCTTGCTCTTCTTCAGACGATCCAGTCCATCTTGCTGTGGTATCAAATGAACATAACACAATAATGATCACAATTTCCCGAGGTTGGCCAGGGCGAGGGTTGTCTTTCAAAGCATCTTGCTCTTCTTCAGACGATCCAGTCCATCTTGCTGTGGTATCAAATGAACATAACACAATAATGATCACAATTTCCCGAGGTTGGCCAGGGCGAGGGTTGTCTTTCAAAGCATCTTGCTCTTCTTCAGACGATCCAGTCCATCTTGCTGTGGTATCAAATGAACATAACACAATAATGATCACCATTTCCCGAGGTTGGCCACGGCGAGGGTTGTCTTTCAAAGCATCTTGCTCTTCTTCAGACGATCCAGTCCATCTTGCTGTGGTATCAAATGAACATAACACAATAATGATCACCATGAACAACTAACAGACCTCGGTGATTTATTTTCACCTCCCTTATCGCAGTGAAGGTGTAAAATGTTTCCTGCAGAACTGTCCATGTTTTTTACCAGCTATTGACACAGGACCTAACTCAACAGACTGCACGAATATGACTGCAAGTTTAAACTTGCTTCTATGCATATTTTGATAGATTAAGGTCCTTTGTTGGCAACTCTGTTAAACGATACAGGGTGCAGACACAGAAGGGACACCTCGCTCACTTCTAACTACACAGATCTATTGTGGCTAACACCCCTAGGAGGCAGGGATGAAGTGAGGGAACCGAAGGTGCCACAGAGGGTCGCAGCTAGACAGGCCACAGAGATGCGCGGAAGTCCCTAACAAGTGCTGAGATCTCTTCATCCCGGCGCCAGGCCCCGCCGAGCAGCCACCACACCGTGATTCCGGTGTCGCACTGAGCGTCCCCCTCCCGACGTAGGACAAGGCCGGCCAAATGCCACCTAGCGCCGAGAACAGCAGTTACCATGCGCAATCATCCGCGCCATCTGCCCGGCACTGCCAGCACTGAAAGTACACCTTGAAAGATGATAAGCAAATGAAATGAAGGAAAATGATGGAAAGGAAACCTTGGTATGAAATAATGCACCCCAGCATTCGCCTAAGTGACATGGGGAAACCACGGAAAAG
>CM060964.1:15465410-15490410 GCA_030765045.1 Tenodera sinensis | reverse complement strand
TAGTACCTTCACGCTATTTTCTCTGCTTACTTTTGTTTTATCTAAGTGAGTATCTTCTCCCAAAGAACAAGATTTCAGAAAAGGAGGGGGGGGGGGGGGGTTGCCGAGGGAAGCTAGTTCGCTCAGGTACTATATGGTACCAATGAGTGCCTGATTTAGATATTTTGCCACCCCTATAGGAGTTTTCACGTTATGAAGGCACAATGGCTCTTATGGAGAATCAGCGCGGTGTTGCCACGTATGCTGGGCCGCCGCGATTACTGGGGTTTTGCTAGTTGATTCCTGAACCACTGTTCAAATCTATCGCTATCCATTTCATCATGATAATCAGCAGAACCTTTTTTCGCCAAGAAACCAAGTTTTGCACCATGCACAAATCGTACCATCGGCATGCAATATTACAAATCGTGGTCCGCGAGCAGTAGGTGATTTAAGACCAGTGGATAACCCGGCCAAAAGCGCTTCTTTAGGAGTTTTTATTGTCCTTTCCTTCCAAACTTTTGATACAGTTTGCCCTACATTTACCCAACTTTCATCAAGGTACACGATTTTCCTTACCTCTTTGCTGAATTGTTTTATTTTCCGTAAACAGGAATGTCGCCGCGCTATATAATTTGTCTCGATTATAAACTATTTATTTCTTCTCTTTTCAAAATGAAATCCCATTTCCTCCCTAAGCTATAAAAGGTTGAATATTTAAAATTTGGCAAGTCCTCATCCTCATTGCCTTATTTCAACACGGTCAGAATTGTAGGGGGAGTACTGTGAAATAGAAATTCAGGAAATTTGTGCCATATTTGCGTTCAAAATTATATTTTATCTTCCTGCTGGTTTTGCATGTATGCCGCGGTGTAGTGATGGGACCCTCTTTACATTATTTTCTTAATATAAAAAATGTAGGCCTACTTACACCAGTCGCCTTATGAAGCTCACTAACAATAAACGAGTCACTGTATCCGGGGTTCTTTTTCTTTCAATAATCATACACTCTAAGAATTGTTTTTCGCTCGCCACTTTGATTAATTTCGCCTTTTTTCTGCGATCCTTTCCGCACTGATCACTTAACTGCAATGCACATAATTACCAGAGAGCTTGTAAAACTCGCTCACGCCTCACATTCTCAAAACCTATTGAAAACCTGCGCTCAAGTACAATGCCTTATCGGCCCTTCAACTGTCACACATCTGGTTTCCATCATCTGCAAGACACGAGGACCGGCTTTCGTCCATGGGGTGCTTTGTGCGCCGCAAACATTTGCTTTAAATGGAGATTCATGAATACTTCGGTACTGGAGACGTTCTGTATGTATATAAAAAATAATTTCGTTATTTCCTTGACAACTTTGTCGTTGGAAGTTTTTACGTGGACTTACAGAAAGAGAATTAGTCAGCGACTACATTTTCCACTGTATAAACAAAGAATCTTAACACTTTGTTTTAAACTTTATTTATTTAGAAAAATATGTTTAGACATATTGATATAATCTAAATACCAACGTGGCCTACAAAAGCAAGCGAATAATCCAGATTTTTTTTCATTGCAATTATTTCGATTTGAAACCATGTTTTGACGTTCGGAGCGAGAAAGATGTTAAAAAATCTGCTTTCAACAAAATTTTAGATTTTATCATTTTAAAAACTATACAATTATATAAAAGGTTTATCGTGCACACCATAGTATTCTTCGACACATTTCACACCGAAATGCATGTTCATACTTTATCTTAGTCGCATTTGAAAACACGCACATTTGGCAACAGCGCACGTGAATCCTCCATAAGAATAGCATGGTCCGTAAGGGCCCGTTGTACCTTCATGACGTGAAAATTCCTATAGGCAGTGTTAAATTTTCCGCCACCCGCCGCATTTTTCCCAAACAATACAAGCAACTATTACACAGGTCATCATGAGTTTAAATGAAAGTTGCAATTCAGAAAAAAAATATTTGGAATAAAGGTACATGCGTCTTACTTGCAAATTATAACGACTTGCTATGTATTTGCTTCATAGAGAAAGCATCAGACTCGGTGCAAAGAACTGACATAGTGTTCAGTTTCTCTTGGCGTGTTGTTGAATGAAGATAATTTATTACTCACTTGAGCACGGAAAATGATCTCTGTGTGGAACAATTTCTTGTAGGTTTACACAGGAATATATGTAGCACTACACCAATGTTAGGATAAACATCACTGTTTACAACCGTTCACTATCTAATTCAATTGAAAACTAACTAACAGTTTGAAATATATTCAAACATTCATTGTTGAAACAAAACTGATTTCTGAAAGGCAGGTTGTGATTTATTTGTAAGCTATTGACGTCGATATAAGCCTATATTGAAAATCTAATTGAGTTGTATTAATAGCTATAAACAATAAACATACATCCTATTTGCTTTTCAACAAGGCATTGTTGTTTATGCAAACAGTTGAAGGTAGTACAGAATTTCCTCGGCGCCCCTTTTACAGGTTTTGCAGCTGTAGTGTTCCCTTTTATTCTCGCCGCGAGCCCGCGACAATGTGATGAAACAACAATGTTCCACTTCCACAAGCAGTACACGATCCAACTGCCTAGGTAGCCTAGGCCTAAATCCGCCACTGATCCTAAACGTTCAGCAGTTCAGTATCATAGTACATTTCCTTCATTGCTTCGCTCTCGTTATTGCATTAACTGCAGGGATTCTTTTTCTTTCTCTCCCATTTTCAGCATATTCTTCCATTTACCTCTCTGCTTTCTCTTTCTCTTCACCACATCTCTGTCTCTCTCTGCAACGTGCCTTTTCTGTGATCTTGTGAAAACCGGTGATGAAGCTCTGTGTTAAGAAACATTAAACCATGGTGGTATAGAAACTTGTTCCTATTTCTGGAACTATATTGGCGTATTAACTCGTTCAGGAAGTCGAGTAACACAAACGAAAAATAGGTATAAATTACTAATGCACTTGACTTGAAGTGTTGACAAAAATAAAAAGAAAAAAAATCTAATCTAAATTTTTACAGCACATGTAAATTCATTCCCCACAAATAATCATCTTATAGCACTATAACATTTTCTATTCATTGTGGATCAACTGTGGCCCAATTTTTAAACAAATATTTCAACTCCACTTTCACAAGATATTCAAAAGCAATTATGCTTTATTTAATGTTGTACATTTGGCACAAATTAAACTTTAATATAACAATTTTACATAATTTTGTTTAAAAAAATCTGAAAATAAGACAACATTGTGGTATTCTTATTAAATTTTTGTGTTGGAAAGAATTATTAAAATGTACCTACTGATGTTCCACATAGAATATCTATAACATATTTAGTCTGTCGAAAAGTTATCTTGATGCCGAACTAAAATTTCGCATATGATTTATGTCCACTATTAGAAATATGCGCACAAATTTCCAATTGAATAATCCCCAAACGATTACTTTAGGCCTAAGGCACCTTATGCATTTATCCTCTGAAAGTTGACGACTGATAAAACTTGAAAAGTTACTTTATGTCAATAAACTCTAGTCATGCAACAATAATTTTAATAAAACTCAATGAGATATATAGATACCTTCATGATTTGAGATCGTATGCCATTGGAACGTTGTATTTAGTGAAATAAGTAAAATTGCTTGCCTACATTCATGAAAATGACATTTTCTAAATTGTTTTATAAGTTACTATGAACATTTAACCTGAAGTTTGTGTTACGTAAACATCGCACGGTTTTAAATGTTTCGCTAACTTTTTTATTTTAAATTTGTATTATTTCTCACATGAATTTCATGTCCCATACCACATGTTCATACGATGGAATTTTAAAAGTAACATTTATTTTAAATAACTGGTTGTTTATCTGCTTATAATACACTAACTTATAGCCTATTTTTACTGGTAAGTAGGGGAAGTATTGTATTCCACCCAAAAATTCGATGTCGAGATTTCACCGGAAATATATGTTTTGAGGCCCCCTGAATCCAAAAAAAGCATTTTTAGAAAAAGGTCCGTGTATGTGTCTGTGTGTCAGTCTGTCAGTCTGTGGACAGCATAGCTCAAAAACGAAAAGTCGGTTAAAAACTAAAGTTGATATTTAAGTTTAATGTCTTTCAGGGATGCGACACGAAGATTTTGAAGCAAATAGCACCACCCTAAACTACCCTTTACATGGAAAACTTTTCGAAAATTTTGATTTTCTTGAAAATGGCTCTAACGATTTTTATTAAAATGTCATATATTTGAGATACTTTTGTGACAAATGAAATGTATATCTTGAATTTTCTGGCTATAGCCCCTGTAGTCGTATTTACTCTGGACGACTTTTGCATAACTGGTAAACCGTTAGAGATAGATCAAATCATACTATACAAAAAATGTAGATCTTGCTAAAATACACAATTTATCTCTCAATAAATTTTCTTGTACGGTGAACCATTTCGGAGATATTCCTTGTTATGTGTGTGAGTTTCGGAAAACTTTGAACTTTCGTGAAATGGATCATCGTTGTTCATTTTTTTATATGTTAAGTGTGCAAAGACAACAGAATCACAAACATTTGACTATCGCACAAAGCCTACTGTATTCTAACATTCCCCTTGCACCTACAAGGAAATAAGCAATAAGTTGTAAAAATGTTTATCTCAACTAACACGAAGAATATATAGGAATAAGAGTTTGTAAGAATGGTTAGTACAAGAGTAGAGAAAGTCATGTGAGTGCAACACATCAGATTTTTTATTCCCAGTTTCAGTCCAAAAGAAAATAATTTTTAAAGTCGTAAAGTTCCAAGTTTTTTACACACCCTTTTTACTCAAAACCCAGTCATTGAATTTTCAGAATGTACATTCAAAGTTGCACCAGAATTGGATGTAAACTTCATCGTGAGAATCATTTCTTAGGAACAAAAATGCCGGGAAATCTCAAAAGCTTAAAATGAAAATAATTTGGATATCATTTTTTTTTATTTTATGCGCGCGCATAAGGATAAACAAGCTTAATATGAAAGTACACTTCCAAATGATTAGTAGAGGGTATTTTTGTGGTGGTAGTAGATACGCCACTGAGCGCCGAGACGCGCGCATAAGGATAAACAACCTCAATATGAAAGTACACTTCCAAATGATTAGTAGAGGATATTTTTGTGGTAGTAGATACGCCACTGAGCGCCGAGACGCGCGCAAGTGTGTAGTGCGCAGAACGGTCGGCACAGCAGAGATCAACATGAGAAGTAACGAACGCCAGTGTGGCGTGTGGCGGAGTCGCGTCGAGTCGTCATTCTTCCTAACCAACACACGCTCGTCTAACACCATCTTGACGAACACACTCGCCATCTCTTACACGAATCGGAGCATATCAAAAAGTTTGACCATGAGCGAAAAGAAGCAAAATAGCTGGAGTGTCAGTGAACCGAAGAAAGGTAGCCATGTTAGTGATGCCGTCCCGAGCAAGTCGACGGGGGGCCTACCACTCATGCAGGTGAGTATTACATAACCTCCAAATAATATCCATGTACTTCCTCTTTAGAATCCCTTCTATCGATTGCTATTAATGCACATTAATTTACCTTTTAACTTTTACAAGTTTCTTTTTAGTTTTAAAATCCTTAAAAATCTCAGCATAGCTATAAATTCTGCTCAGAAGGAAGGAGGTATGGGAATTTTCATTTCGGAGATTTGAAGGCTCATCTTTTGTTTTCACAGTTGAAATAGAGCACTGAATTTTGTTGGTCTGGGTGGCTCAGTTGGTTAGACGCTGGCCTACTAATCCCAAGGTCGCGGCTTCAAAGCCGGCCCAGACCGATGGCTTTTAAGTGTGCTTAAAAACAACAGCTCCATGTCAGTAAATTCACTGAAATGTAAAAGAACTCCTGCGGGACGAAATGCCGGCACACCTGCGACGCTGATGTGATCCTGGCAATTGACACCGTCGTTAAACAACAAAATAATTTTAAAATTTTAACTGCTCTAAGCAAACCATCGACATTCTTTCCTTTTTCGTTCCAAATCTTTTTGCAATATCTATGGTTGTTGCATGGAATAGAAAGCATGCGATCAGCAGGGAATTTACATTTAGTAGCATATTAGTAATATGTTATACCTACATCCAAGGTCTACATGCTGCTTTTGGACATTAACCTTTTCTACAGGAGGTTTTAATGGCGATGTATAACTTTCAGGGAATAAATAAAACGTAGAGTAGAACAACCATAGTTATTTAAAAATGCAAAGCAAAGCAAACCGTAAAAAATTCAAATGAATTTACGTTGCCGGAAATGGAATGCAGATACACATACTTTGTATTGTTTTAAATCCGCAATAGCAACCAAATCATTAAAAAAGTAATGCTTAGCATATATTTCTGGTATTTGAAGCACTCTATTCATGCAGGAATACTACAAGGTTAAGGAAAGAAGAATGTCTATTTCATTTATATGCGCACGCAGTTGCGTCAGAGATGTCGGACAACACGGAGGGAGGGAGGGAGGGAGAGGAGTGGGGGAATGGAACCCGTAACTTTGTTTGTCAGATGCTTCCTATTTCTTGCTTCACTAATCTGTGACGTTGGCGATCTTTGATCCTACATTTATGTAATCTCGAGCACACTTGATGATGAGTAGTGAGGTTGTCGGCGGGAATTCGCTTGCTGGAACTCTGGTGGAGGGGCAATGTACCCGTAAGTGAAAGCCCAGGGAAAAACTTTCCGCTACATCTACTAAATAATTTGATTTCACAGTAAAACCTCGTTTATCCGGACTAACTGGGACCAAAGGCAATCTGGACAATCCAGGTGGCCGAGCGGTTAGACCGATCGACTCTCACCAAAGTGACCCTGGTTCGATTGCCGGCGTCTGCACGTGGGATGTGAGGTGGACACACCGGCGCAGGGGCGGGTTTTCTCCGGGTTATCCGGTTTCCCCCGGCATCATTCCACCATTTGCTCCAACATCACCTTTCCTGCCATACCATCCACTTTCTCGTTCTCACACCAGACTCCGGGCTGATCATGCCGTGTCGTTCCACCGGTACTCCATCTTCATTCCATGTATCATCAGTGTCACCGCCTGCGGTGCCGTATATAGTAAAAGCTGGCGTTAAACAGAACAGAGGCTGGGCCCGGGTTATGTCATTTCAGTGCTATTTAAAATAGCAATAGATATAAGATGCATAAATCCTCCTTATGTATTTCCAGATTATTTTATAGTACAAATTGAAATATTAAAGATATACTATATGCAATCCTTAATTTAAAACATTGTGGCAACTGTTGCTGCATAGATGACCAACAACGAGGCATCCACTTCAGCATTACATTCCTCAATACTTAGTTATTAAAATAATGAAATTAGACACTGTAGAAAATTCAATAGTGTAGGTACGTCACACAATTGCTTTGTTATACATAATTCTGGAGGAAAACAAATATTGTTACTTTAGGAATGTAATAGGGAGAATTGTGTCTACGAAACCTCCGGTTATGTGGTGGTTGGCGCAGCAGGGTTCCTAACGCTTCCAGATTAAACATTCTTGGCTGTCCCCGATTCTCCTCAAAGCACATCCACTGCATACATCATCTGGATCTGCAACGTAGTGTTCGCGAAAAAAGCGTTGAAGTCCAACACCGCTATTCAGTGCTGCCGGCAACTTGTAGACAATTCCGATGCGACGGGAAAACACGTCACTCGTCTACTTCACTTAGACAGTGACATCACTGTCGTGTTTTACACCTTGGCTTGCGGCGTAGCGAGCTTTATCTCAAAAACAATGTTTAAAGTGACATTTCAATGTGAATTTGTGGCAACACTCCTAGACTTGCGATCAATTCCTCATGTGAGCCATCAGTGCTCTCCAACTTCCTTATGTGTTCGGTCACGTTTAACTCATGCATAAGGAGGCGCGGGCGCCATCACAACCACTCGCTTATATAACCGAGGCAAATCACCGGCGAATTTGCTGGAATATACGCGCTTCTCGAAGCATTGGAAATGATAAAAACACCGTTAGTGTTTGAGAGGAAAAGAGGAGAGCACTGATTAATATAGCTTTAGGTGTACATAAACATACTCCATGGGTGTGTACAGGGAAGACATTACGAAGGAGATAGTTTTGTCTTCAAATTTGAATTAATATTAGAAATCTTGGGAGTAAACTTTGCTTATGAAGGGCGCCAGAAATATACATCACGTGCGCCGCGAGCCCATAACAGACTACTTCAGCGATGTCCAACCTTTGCAAAAGAGGTGGACATGGGTTTACCTCCTTCCCCCATACACGGCCCTTGCCTCTCTTTAACCCCCTACCGTGCCTTGTGTTGCAGTGGCGGATTGGTGACATGTACGTTGCGTTTGATTTACGAAAGCACTTTCAACTCTTACACGATAAACATCTATTCATTACTGATTTCTTTGGTACTGCTTACGTTTAACAAGTCGATCAATATTTGGCGACAAAGTCCAAGTGCATAGCCTTAGAAGATCCACCAAGTGATCGTCGCGTAACATATTGCGATACAGACTTTTAGTATAGTTCAATTTGGAGAAACTCTGTTCGCAAATATATGTTGAGCTATGCTCACTCTTATACACACATATGTGTTTGTGGAGTGCGGGAAAACCAGTAGAGTTGTCTCCAGTGGCGGTGCTCTAGCATGGAAGGTACATTTACTCCATGCGTTCATTGACTGCGCACGTACGCCACTGGTTGTCTTTCAGCTTCCCCCTACTCTCATATGCCTTTCCCGCTTATTGCAAAGATAGTTGCATTTCTTCCAGCCACACGGAGCTTGAACTCTTGACCTTGACCTCGTATCTGGCTTTCTATGTTGCAAAAAGTGAAACAGATCTTATTTTATTCCTGAAATAAATCTTTTAACGTCAGTTTCACAGAAACATTGCAATGAAATGTTAATTTCACATTAAATCCTAAATAAAGGTTCATTTCGCTAGTAAATATCGCAATAAATGATTAATTTCGTGGTAAATCATAAATAAACACTCCTTTCGGGGGTTGCATTAAAATTCACGTTTAATCGCGAGAGTAAACGTTGGTAATTATGCCCACATCACAATGGAATTGATTCTGAAAAGTTTATTGTGTATTAACGTATTTCGTATCAGCGCAATCCACCAAAAGGTGTGTTTCTAATGACGCCAAGTTGTGAAACAGTTGACGGTAGTGATGCGGAGTTTGATCAAACTTGCTCCGAAACTACTTTCGGACGGTTTATCACATTGTCTGCAATTGCAGATGTACCGTCGGGTGGAAGAACTAACAGGAGACTTGGAAGCATGTGACATAGTTTACTTTAAGTATCAGTGCAGGTGGAAAGGAACTTCTCAATGTTAGCAGATAATCAAGTCATTTGCCTTTGAAAATATACAAATTGCGTATGTTGTGCATTGCAATTCAGCTGATGAAATCAACACTTAGCGTTCTCCCGCAGAATAAATCAATTGCTTATAGAATATCCTTATCAATTTGTTAACTGCAGTAAGTAAACTTGTTCTTTGCTTAAGAGACACGAAGTTGTGTGACATGCAACCTACTGACTTCAAATTTTGTGTAGCCCATGAGTAGGCCACTAGCAAGCTGTGTAGCAAGTTTCACATTTATGTGATTGTTACTTACAGAACTATTTATTACTTTATCAATCAATAATATAAAATATTGCTCATTTTCAAAACACACCTGGCGCCATTATTTTTAAGTAAGTTTATAATTTTATGTGTTTCTTATTTGTTATAATTATGAGTACAACATCTGTTATTACTTTTGTAGTCATAGCATTATTTGCTAAGATAAAAATTTATTTCTATTTGCACATAAAAAAATTAACCAAATATGTGAACCTTTTAGTTTTTTTTTACAAAAACTGTTTGCCATAAACTGAAAATAGTAACTCGGTTTGTCCAAGTGTGTTTGCACAACATGCATGTAAGTTTTTACTACAATTGGACTAAAACTATTGTCCCAGCCTCATTTTGTGTGTCGAAAAATGTAAATTTGAGAAAAATGGAGTTTTCTGAAAACATACATTTCAAATATATTTACAGTCTACCTGTATTCTCAGAACTGGCTCGTAGTGTTACAATACGATCTCAAACAGTGAAACTCGACCCAAACAAGGCTCGCAGTGTCACGATACGTACTGTAAAGCAATATTTGTTTAAAAAAGGGAGTATAGTAATTTGTTTCCACAACTGTTTCAAAACATACATATATCACACTGTGTGCTTTCTACCTGCCCCGTCAACTGTACACATAAGTATTTAAAGGTGCGCTGGCGTCTTAAAAATGGCGGAACTTGACATTTTATTTATGTACCTGATTCCTGAAGTTTCTATACTCCATCCAGCCTTAGATCCGCACCTTGTATCCCTCCGCGATAACCTGATGCTATCACCTGCGACTAACACAAAACAAACACCACATGGACTCATACCTTGTATTTATGTTGCAACAGAACGATATTTGCTCAGGAATTTTAGAAATATCGTGTTACATTTAAGTAGTCTTTACCAGAGTTATCGTACATCTTAAAAACTCGCAGATAATCGTCGATATTTAAGGTACTATATTTTATGGTGTGCTTTGGTTTCAGTGTATTGCAAGTTTGTTGTTGATGGCTTGTGTTTACATCAAGTGCGGATCTAATGGTGGAGCGATTATAGGTACATTGTCGGTCTGGGTGGCTCAGTTGGTTAGACGCTGGCTTACTGATCCCAAGGTCGCGGGTTCAAATCCGGCCCAGACCGATGGTTTTTAAGTGTGCTTAAAAACGACAGCTCCATGTCAGTAGATTTACTAGCATGTAAAAGAATTCCTGCGGGACGAAATTCCGGCACACCGGCGACGCTGATGTGATCCTGGCAATTGACAACGTCGTTAAAAAACAACAAAATAATTTTTAAAATAAACCTAGGTACAATTGTAACTGAAAATGAGAAATTCGTAAATTTTGTCATTTTGGTCCAAATTTCAGGCCCCATATTTCTTAACTGCATTATTTTATATTGTGTGGTTTTGAATTTACCTTAAACCGATATTAAAATAAAATTGTTCAGTTTTAAGGGCATCTTTTAAGTTCCATAGGGCATTTTTTGAGATTTTTAGGTCATAATTGCATTTTCTAAAGTGCGTTTTATAGGGCATTAAAATCCTAGCCCTAGGAATTACCTTTCCCAACATTTACTTAGCAACCGGCAAACCCCCGAAAACAGAAACTCAGGGGTGAGGAAGGTCGGCCACGGGAGTCGAACCCACGACTAGGTTCCACAGTACCGCAGGCATCTCACTCGGCAGTAACTGCTAAGGTGAAGCTGCCTGTGTTCCAAATATCCAACACTGCAGGTTTAGCGTACGTCTCAACAGCTGGCCATATTTAGTGCTCGTGTTTCACACCGAACGTTGACCTTCGTCGGTGGAAACCTAATTTACAAGATAACACACTGTATTTAGTTTCGTATCACAGCAACCTAAACTAATTTACGCTGGCAACACGCTTAATGGCTTTCCGAGGATTTAGTCATTCTTTTGGTGCTCCAAGTTGAAAACAAACACTTCCATAGACACCAACTGTTATAACAGTCGTTAAGTTTAACGCTTGCTGGGTGCAAGGTCTCTCAAATTGCACAATACCCATGTCTACTAGGTTTTGGAGTACACGTTTCACCCGATTGACGTCACACGGTGCATCTTTCCCTGCTTTGTAGGGTAAGTACATGAATCGGAAATAATATTTATGTCCATTTAAAGGACTAAAGGGTACAGACGGAGGGGACACCTCGTGCACTGCAATCTCCACACAGATCTATTGCGGCTAACACCCCAGGAGGAAGGAATGAAGTGAGGGAAACGCAGGGTGTCACTTTATGGCAGGCCACAGAGACGCGCGGAAGTCTCGAACAAGTACTGAGATCTCTTCATACCGACGCCCGGCCCGTGTCGTGCAAGCGACCGCACGAAGCCACCTAGCGCCGAGCACAGCAGTAATTTACAATGTGCCAGCATTGGCGCAATCTATCCGTGAAATCGTTTTATGAAATTAAGCACAACCCAGCATCCGCCTAAGTAAAAGGAAACCATGGAAAAGCCCAGGTCAGAGTGCACGGTCGCCAGGGGTCGAACCCGGGACCTCCAGAAAGCGAGTTGCCCAGGCGAGACCTCGCTCCTTTATTTTCATCTAGAATACATACCCTAGTTATGTTACCAGTTGTTTGAGCGTCAACATTTTCATCCAAATGGCCAAACTTTAGGAGTATGACATATTCCTCTGGATTGACAGCTGTTTCTTACGTCATCGGTGCTCTGAAACACAGAAATAACCATCAATACATTGAACTCGGTTCAGATGAATATACCTAACCAAAGAATTAAACAACGTCCGATCACAGTTGCTATATTTTGAATTTTACTGCAGATTCTGTATAAGTTGAAAGGATAGAACGGTATATCAATTGTGTATTTCTATTATTGACACACACGTCAGTTAGATACTTCATATTTCTTCAGCACTTATTCGTATTTCCTAATTACCACGAAAAGATAGTGCGATCGAAAAACAAGCATAAGGAACAGGTTGAGGTTTGTGTGCTGTTAACCTATTAAGCCTGGGACACAAATATCCGGGAGTGACAGCGGGAGTGGGAACGAAAACGGGAATGGAAAGCATCCATTCTAAACCCAACTTATTAATTGCGAATTATAAGGTTGTTGGTTTAATGCACAATTAATTAGTAACAGGAACCAGAACGAGAAAACAAAGTGAAATACTTCAGGGTTTTGAGTTTTTAAATCAATACAAGGGAAGTTCTGAACGTAAAAGTATATGGATTATTATATTGTTATAACGATAAAGGGGAAGGGTAAAGGGTACAGGCACAGAAGGGAACACCTCGCTCACGTCGACCTTCACAGATCTATTGTGGCTACCACCCCCCGGAGGCAAGGATGAAATGAGGGAACCGAAGGTGCCACACAGAGTCGCAGCTAGACAGGTCACAGAGACGCGTGGAAGTCCTTAACAGTCGAGCAGCCAGCACACCGCAGGTCTGGTGTCACACTGCGCGTCCCCCACCCCCCGACGGAGGACAAGGCCGGCCAAATGCCACCTAGCGCCGAGAACAGCAGTTACCATGCGCAATCATCCGCGCCATCTACCCGGCACTGCCAACACTACACGTTTGGAACTACACCTTAAAGATGAGAAGGAAATGAAATGGAGGATAATGATGGAAAGGATACCGTGGTATGAAATAATGCACTCGAGCATTCGCCTAAGTGACATGGGGAAACCACGAGAAAACCCATATCAGAGTGCGTGGCTACGGGGATCGAACCCACGGTCTCCCGAATGCGGGTCACAGACGTTACCGCCTGAGCCACCTCCCTCGGTTTGTTATGATAGAAAATAGAACCGATATTTCGCTTCAATGCAGCTTAGTTCATTTTGAAGCTCATTAGAACATTTGTCAATGTTGAGCAGTGGACAACGTAGAAGCACGTGCCGCTGGCTGGAGTTTTGTTTTTAAAAGCCTGCTCTAGCGGAGGTTAGAGGTCACGGTCAGCTCGACTATTTTCTACTACGAAGAGAGATTCGGACATTACGCAATGACATGGAATAGGAAAGATATCAGCGCTAGTGTTCCTGGTGGACTCCGGAAAACCTGCCGCTCTACTTCCTGTTTCCGCTAGCGAACTTTGCTTGAGCTTAGAGCTTTAATATCAGCCCCGTAAAAAAGTGAACCCGTTTCTGGAGCATCATATTACACGAGGCTGCCCAGAGAGAGAGAGAGAAGGTAAACAGAGGGGGAGAGAATGAAGGAGGGCGAGAAAGGAAGAGAGGGAAGCAAAGAGAAATTGGAAGAGAGATGGAGATGATAGAGGAGAAATATCTGTCATTAATATAAGTACCTGGGCGACTGTGCTTCGCTCGGATTTTCTTTTCTTTTCCTTTTTTTAATCGTGTTTTTTTGGGGGGTGGGAGAAAATACTTATTTAGATAAACCTGAAAAGCAAAATTTTAACTAAATATAAATTTTCATCCAAATTGTTGGAGCCGTTTCCGTGACGAGACCTTTAATATCCTGGCTTGTTTGTTGAAATTAGCCCATTAACAGAGAAATTATAGCCGAAATAACGTTTAGAGTAATTGTGACTGTTACGCGTAAAATCGCGTTTTTTCAGTAATGACACGTATATAGATAAACTTAATAAGCAAAACCCCGTCTGAATACAAGATTTGATCGAAATCGTTAGAGCCGTTTCCAAGTTGCGTGGAATGATATATGAGCAATTCCGCGTGTGACTAACTGACATTTACACTACATTTTCTTCTTAAAATGTCTGTCTAATGGTCAATATAGGTGTAAAAATGTTATTTTAACGACATATGATGACAGAGAATACATTGGCGGTTGTGATAGGGAATATAAAAACCTTAAAAAGTGAAACAATTATTTAATAATGAGCGCTAAATTTTTCGTGACTGACATTTTGTCAACTGTAGGTCAGTTAGTCACGAAAAGTTTAGCGCTCATTATTAAATAATTGTTTCACTTTTTATGGTATATAAGGTTCTTGTATACAAGAATTGCCTGTTCAAATATCTAAAATAACGTGAGCAGAGCTGCGAGTTGTGCTAGTATAATCTGTACTTAGAAATGAAGGAAAACACTTAAAACGCATAAGTACGTGTTGAGCAGGAGTGCTCCGCCTATTAGTATGATAAAAGAAACGTTTATAATTTAAAACTATGCATACAAGTGAGTGCCATTTGAAAGAGGAAATTGGGATCATTGCATAGGAGAATGCATATGTCGTTCATCAGTCAGCACGTGGACTGGGGCACCAATGTAGTACGGACATTCTTGGACAGACAGTTCCGTAAAAGATGGATCAGCGTAGATCACATGGCCTTCATATCATCAGACTTGACACCATCTAATTTTCCCCTATGGGGATTTGTTATGGATCAGGTTTACAAGACAGCAGTAGATGATTTGGCAGACTTACGACAAAGGATTAATGCAGCTTTCCACAACGCTACCTCACAGATGCTTCATAACACATGGGTCTCGGTTGAATACCGGTTGGATATTTCCCGGGCCACTAATGACAGCCATGTTGAGGCTTATCAGCCATAAAATAAAATAATCCCAGTTTTCACTATTTGTAGCAAGTAGTTTCATCTCCAGATCTCCAGTTCAGGAGTTAAAGCCACTTGTTTTATTACATCTATAAACGGAACACCCTGTATATGAGTAGCTAGTACACTTGGAGAGAGGACTTGCAGTGTTCTTTTTATTCATTTTTACTTTCTCTACTACGTATAGCAAGTAGAGGAAGTATTGTATTCAACCTAAAAATTCGATGTCGAGACTTTCCCGGAAATATCTGTTTTGAGGCCCCCTGAATCCAATAAAGCATTTTTAGTAAAAGGTCCGCTCATGCGCGGGTGTGTTTGTGTGTGTGTATGTGTGTGTATGTGTGTGTGTGTGTGCGTGTGTGTGTGTGTGTGTGTGTGTGTGTGTGTGTGTGTCAATCTGTGTGTCTGTGTGTGTGTCAATCTGTGTGTCTGTGTGTGTGTGTCAATCTGTGTGTCTGTAGACAGCAGAACTCAAAAACGAAAAGTCAGTTAAAAACCAAAGTTGGTATTTGAGTTTAATGTCTTTCAAGGATGTGACACGAACATTTTGAAGAAAATTCCCCCACCCTAAACTACCCTTTAGATGGAAAATTTTGATTTTCTGGCAA
Organism: Tenodera sinensis; assembly: GCA_030765045.1. Taxonomy (NCBI): domain Eukaryota; kingdom Metazoa; phylum Arthropoda; class Insecta; order Mantodea; family Mantidae; genus Tenodera; species Tenodera sinensis. The sequence goes on along the minus strand of CM060964.1, from coordinate 15,474,677 downwards.
ATGGCTCTAACGATTTTAATTAAAATGTTATATGTTTGAGATGTTTTTATGACGAATGAAATGTATGTCTTCAATTTTCTGGCTATAGCCCATGAAGTCCTATTTACTCTGGAACACGTTTGCATAACTGGTAAACCGTAAGAGATAAATCAAATCTTATTATACAACAACGTAGCTCTTGCTAAAACACACGATTTATGTCTAAGTACATTTTTTTGTACAGTGAACCATTTCGCATATATTCCTTGTTGTTTGTGTCAGTTTTGGTAAACTTATAGTTCTATCAAATGGAACACCGCCGTTCAGTTTTTATGTTAACTGTGTAAAGAGAACGGAATCTCAAAGCTTTAAAAGATTTGACTATCGCTCAAAGCCTACTGTATTCCCATATTCCCCTTGTACCTACAAGGAATAAGCAATAAGATAATTTTTGCAAATGATTATCTCAACTAACACGAACAAGGTATAGGAATAAGAGTTTGTAAGAATGGTTAGAACAAGGGTGGAGAAAGTCATGTGAGTGCAACACATCAGATTTTTTTTTAATTACTGCATTTGCTATCACTCCTCTGTGTTTATAAAGTTGTGGTACTCACAAGAATAAGTATAGTCGGTGTATTAATTAAAAATCTGCTGTGTTGCACTCACATGGCTTTCTCTACTCTTGTACTAACCATTCTTACAAACTCTTATTCCTATATCTTCTTCGTGTTAGTTGAGATAAGCATTTGTACATAATTATCTTATTGCTTATTTCCTTGTAGCTACAAGGGGAGTATTAGAATACAGTAGGCTTTGTGCGATAGTCAAATCGTTCAAAGCTTTGAGATTCTGTTCTCTTTGCACACTTAACATATAAAAAGTTAACAACGATGTTCCATTTCACGAAAGATTTAAGGTGTCCGAAACTCACACACATAACAAGGAATATCTCCGAAATGGTTCACTTTACAAGAAAATTTATTCAGGCATAAATTGTGTATTTTAGCGAGATCTACATTTTTTCTACAGTATGATTTGGTCTATCTTTAACGGTTTATCAGTTATTCAAGAGTCATCCAGAGTAAACAGGACTACATGGGCTATAGCCACAAAATTTAAAATATACATTTCATTTGTCATAAAAATATCTCAAACATGATATTTTAATCAAAATCGTTAGAACCATTTACAAGAAAATCAAAATTTTCGAAAAATGTTCAACGTAAAGGGTAGTTTAGGGTGGGGCTATTTTCTTCAAAATCTTCGTGTCGCATCCTTGAAAGACATTAAACATAAATACCAACTTTGGTTTTTAACCTACTTTTCGTTTTTGAGTTATGCTGTCCACAGACTGACACACACACACACACACACACACACACACACACGCGCGCACACACACACACACACACACACACACACACGCACGCACACCAGCGCGCACATGGACCATTTTCTAAAAATGCTATTTTAAATTCAGGGGGTCTCAAAACATATTTCCGGTCTAATCTCGACATCGAACTTTTGGGTGGTATACAATACTTCACCTACTTACCAGTAGTGAAAGTAAAAAGTCGATAATTGGAAGAATTACTTAGAAGTTAAATGCAATGTCACAGGGGATATTTAATTGCATGGAACTAGTACAAGGTTTCGACTGTAGCTTGTTGGCATAGAATATTAAGGTAATTGAATAGCTTCACATTGAGTTACGTGCTTGATTGCACTTGTGTGGCTGTGATATGTGGTAAACAAGAAACCTTTGTAAACAAACATGTAGTATTGGGTGCGTGATAATTACTGCAGGCAGGGATTTTAATTAAGGTCTGTGGAGGAAAACATGGAGCGAAGGGATTTCAGCAAAATGATATTAAGGGCAAACTCAGCCCAGAGCTGCTACTTACTTGTTGGTTGTGGACCCTGGGAAAAAGCTTTTATCGGTATTAAGGTTTGCTTGTAGATTGTGCAAACCTTTCCACGTCTGTACGTGGGTGGAGCTTTGTGATAAAAGCCGACCTTTTATCATATCTGTCATCTCTCCAAGATTATCCGATCACACTCTTTGGGGCTGTAACAGGTTTCCTATCCCAGTCCCTTACAGAGGAAAATCCATCCATTTTTATTTGCTTATTTCTTTCCACTGGCAGAAGAGACCACATGTTCCTTTTGACCATGTCTGTGCAGATTCCCACGACGTTTATACAACCACATGTTTTCATACAAAAATCTATAGTTAATCTACAATTTTATGCAGCTAAAAGATTAGTCAACTCTGAATTCAAAAAAAAATTATTGCAAAATATTACTATGAAAAATCAAAGAATAAAAGATGGGAACTACCAAACATTCAAACAGTAATTCCTGAGTATCCTCGAAAAACAGCAGTTGCAACCTTCAGGTTGATTACAGGACATGTTTGTCTGGCAAAACATTTAAACAGAATTGGGGTATATTCTTCACCACTCTGTCCTCTATGTGATCTGCAAGAGAAATGGATCGAGACCACCTTCAAATATGCCCGGCCACTTCTAGTGCCCTTCCCATCCATCAGTGAAAAATATTGGAGAGCAAGAGGATTAATGACTTCATTGTCAGAAATCCAGCATTAGCTAACAATAACAAATACTTGACTGTGAGTTACAAGCAAAGTATACTCCAATCATCTCCAATGTTAAGCAGTATTGCCTGTGCTAAAACAAATTTTAAGAACTACAAAGACCAGTGATATGAAGTTCATACATTTTTGGGCCCACATATTCTGAAAATGTTCTCCACGCATCTAGACAAATCGAAACTCCTGTAACTTCAATCAAGGGGACCAAAAATGTATCCATGAACACTAGCCACGTTTCTTTGACTATTCCTCAGTATGAACTGGTAAAAAGGACATTGGTATTAATTGTCAAGCAAAGTATGACCATATATTTTGTATTTGTTACTTAGGCTTCTATAAACTTCTTGTATACCGGGTGGAAGGGAAGTCATTACATTAATTTAAACCAGTGGTAGATATCGGTATTTGGAACACATTTTGTATCTTACTATTTTGTCTCTGACCATTTACTACAGAGGTATTCTAGTTTTGTCGAAAACAAGCTGGCAACACTGCAGATTGTGTGGGTATCACTTTCACTAGGCCAGTACATAAACAAACACCGTAACGGTGCGCCTTGAGAATATAAACACATACCCTGCCTTGTCCTTCCGTGTTTACTGTGCGCGTGTAGGCCAATCACAAGCGTTAGTTCACAGAACATTACACGAAAGCGAAAGTACCCGACCTGTTTACATTCACAAACCAGGTCAATTCCTTGACCAACCTCAACGCAACCTTGTCGAGTCACTTCACGTCTGAAAGAGCTGCTCGGAGTATTCTTTTAATTCTTTTAAGTGATTAATTTTTTCGAAACCCTGTGTAATGTCCCATAATTACTACCGAAGCTATGTCAGAAATAAGTTACTCTACGCATCTTACAAGTAACAAACTGTTATCTTTGTACATTCTTGTGGAATTACGCATCCAATTTGGATCAAAAAACCATTTATTTTTAAAAATCGGCTGATCAAAGAACAAAATACCATTCGACTTTTGTTTGTAATGCTTCTATGAAGCACATATTATGAAGGGATGCAGTGACTTCCTTTCTACCCTGTATAGTTTCTGGTGTAATATTTCATTGCTCTCTATATAGTCTTAAACGTTCAAGGAGCTTGAAAACTTTCCTGGAGCATTTGACATATACGAGGAAGATTTTGTTCCCTTTCAAGAGATGTACAGAACTATTTTGAAATTTCGCGAAGAACCTCGCGAAGGCGCATTAGCTTTCGTGTTCACCGTTGTTTCACTGTCAAAATAATTTACAACTTAAGCAATGTCTCAAACCATTACTAAAACTAAACGTTTCATAAGTGATAAAGTTTTGTTGCTCAGGAGGAAGTTGACACCTGACGAAACCACATTGTCTGCTTTCGTAACCTCGTTTTTCCGCCCTTGCCTCTTCAACTGCATTTGTTCATCAGAACTACATATCATTAGTGCATAATTTTGAACACTGGGTTAAAATGTAGAGGGTATCTTCCAGATCGCACTAAGCCTATATGTGCTTCAGCGACTCGTTGTTTAAAATGCAAAACACTTCATTGTTAGCACTTCATAGCTTCCGGCGTGATTCTCCAGTCTTGTATTCACAGAAGACAGTAGGAGTTCAGTAATATTCATCAGACGTGTTAGACTTCATCGCCATATGTAGTGGAGACAAATAATTCACAATCAAAATAAATGGTAATAGAACCCAACCATTAAGGAAATAAAGCTAGAACTACACTGCGGTGTTCAAGTGCTGAACCATAGGCAAGGGCTGCAGTGGTAGAGTTATTTGACATGTTTTCGTTTCGACTGTACTGCCTGTACACCAACTCATGGTCTAAAGGGAATGATGGGCAGGGGAGAGACGTTCCACGCAGTGTAACCTCAATTTTGTGAACATTCGAGCAAGCGTTGCTCTGCTGGTCACCCTGCCAACTTACCTCCAATATTATTCGCGCTATGTTTACTCGCTGCTAATTTCTCTTAATTTCTGTTGTAAAATCGTATTTATCAATAGTTTTACGTCGGAAGTAATGGTAAAAGTAATGTAGAAGCAGATAATCCTCCACCTAGGAGTGCTGTGAAATCTGCTATGATATTGTGTTGCAGAACAAAGTGACAGTTCTATGCGGGAAGTAATGGTAAAAGTAATGCAGAAGCAGATAATCCTCCACCTAGGAGTGCTGTGAAATCTGCTATGATATTGTGTTGTAGAACAAAGTGACAGTTCTATGTGGGAAGTAATGGTAAAAGTAATGCAGAAGCAGATAATCCTCCACCTAGGAGTGTTGTGAAATCTGCTATGATATTGTGTTGTAGAACAAAGTGACAGTTCTATGTGGGAAGTAATGGTAAAAGTAATGCAGAAGCAGATAATCCTCCACCTAGGAGTGCTGTGAAATCTGCTATGATATTGTGTTGCAGAACAAAGTGACAGTTCTATGCGGGAAGTAATGGTAAAAGTAATGCAGAAGCAGATAATCCTCCACCTAGGAGTGTTGTGAAATCTGCTATGATATTGTGTTGCAGAACAAAGGGGTTCAGAGTGACAGCTCTATGTGGGAAGTAATGGTAAAAGTAATGTAGAAGCAGATAATCCTCCACCTAGGAGTGTTGTGAAATCTGCTATGATATTGTCTTGCAGAACAAAGTGACAGTTCTATGCGGGAAGTAATGGTAAAAGTAATGTAGAAGCAGATAATCCTCCACCTAGGAGTGTTGTGAAATCTGCTATGATATTGTGTTGCAGAACAAAGTGACAGTTCTATGCGGGAAGTAATGGTAAAAGTAATGTAGAAGCAGATAATCCTCCACCTAGGAGTGTTGTGAAATCTGCTATGATATTGTGTTGCAGAACAAAGTGACAGTTCTATGCGGGAAGTAATGGTAAAAGTAATGTAGAAGCAGATAATCCTCCACCTAGGAGTGTTGTGAAATCTGCTATGATATTGTGTTGCAGAACAAAGTGACAGTTCTATGCGGGAAGTAATGGTAAAAGTAATGTAGAAGCAGATAATCCTCCACCTAGGAGTGTTGTGAAGTCTGCTATGATATTGTGTTGCAGAACAAAGTGACAGTTCTATGTGGGAAGTAATGGTAAAAGTAATGTCGAAGCAGATAATCCTCCACCTAGGAGTGTTGTGAAATCTGCTATGATATTGTGTTGCAGAACAAAGGGGTTCAGAGTGACAGTTCTATGTGGGAAGTAATGGTAAAAGTAATGCAGAAGCAGATAATCCTCCACCTAGGAGTGTTGTGAAATCTGCTATGATATTGTGTTGCAGAACAAAGTGACAGTTCTATGTGGGAAGTAATGGTAACAGTAATGTAGAAGCAGATAATCCTCCACCTAGGAGTGTTGTGAAATCTGCTATGATATTGTGTTGCAGAACAAAGTGACAGTTCTATGTGGGAAGTAATGGTAACAGTAATGTAGAAGCAGATAATCCTCCACCTAGGAGTGCTGTGAAATCTGCTATGATATTGTGTTGCAGAACAAAGTGACAGTTCTATGTGGGAAGTAATGGTAAAAGTAATGCAGAAGCAGATAATCCTCCACCTAGGAGTGTTGTGAAATCTGCTATGATATTGTGTTGCAGAACAAAGTGACAGTTCTATGTGGGGAAGTAATGGTAAAAGTAATGTAGAAGCAGATAATCCTCCACCTAGGAGTGTTGTGAAATCTGCTATGATATTGTGTTGCAGAACAAAGTGGTTCAGAGTGACAGTTCTATGTGTAAAACAGATCTTTATAGGATGATTGAATCAAACAAACCTAAAGAGGCTCTTAAAGGTATTACTGCCTTTCTTCTATTACTTTCATTACCTGTACTTGCAGGAGCAATTACTATACTATTAACTGAGCGAAATTTTAATACTTCATTCTTTGATTCTGCAGGAGGGAATGAGAAGTTTTTAGACTGAATTCTTCCTCAATGTTTATAACTTTATTATTGGTTATATTGGTTTTATTGGGCCACACTCATTTGCTTGCTTTCCATACATGTGTGATCTCAATCCCATAGAACTAGTTTGGGCCAAGGTAAGATGTATACCCAAGGAAATGTATTAGGTGACTTATTCTTACAGGTTTTGCACAATATAACACTCGAGGATGTATCATTTAAGACCGAAGCAGACCGGCATTGCTTTTCAAAAATATAGAAAAGGGAGAAAATGATTAATGCGGAAAAGACCGAGTAGTTGAAAATATCGTTTACGTTTTATAAACTAAATGTACTGCATGAACTGAAAATAACATTTAAATCGTGCTGTTTTGAGCGAGTTCCTTGCTTTAATCAAGCGTGAATACACATTCCTAAGTTGGTACTCGTACCATTATCGTAAACGCGATTAGAAGCAGAACTGGTGCTCCCGATATCGCTGTTTATCTGGAATTATTTACTGACACAGTGGCTGGCTGCATTCCTGCCAGGGACCATGAGCTGGTGGACCAACTGTAATCTGAAACAGGAATGGTCAACGTTCCGTGTATGCATTTAGTAGCGTAGCACCAATATGGTAAACATGTCATGTTGAAAAAGAGAACTCTATAAACCATGGTCATCGTTTTCCTTACTCGTAAATTTGGCAGTTTGCATTTCTGCGAGAGATCAATAAAACAGAAGCTCAAATACAGAAAACAGATTGAAACCGTTTTTAACACCAAGTTATTCCACCACTAATTAATTCGTTCATTACTGTAGAATTGTTTCATATAAATACAACAATACTGAAATGTAAATTTGGCAGTACTGAAACAAACGCTTGGCGTATTAAACTTTTTAATTATTGCTGTTCCAACGGGAAACTGCAACATAAATATTATCACCAAGGAACCTTCATCAAATCGGGGCTCTAATGACCTAGCTGTCGACGGGCCCTTAAATCCTACTCACTCACTTACTCATTCACTCACTCACTCACTCACTCACTCACACACTCACTCTCACTCACGCACTCATTTACACATGCACTCACTCACTGTCACTCACTCTCACTCACTCACTCTCACTCACTCACTCACTCACTCACTCACTCACTCACACACTCACTCACTCACTCACTCACTCACACACCCACTCACTATCACTCACACACTCACTCTCACTCACGCACTCATTCACACACTCACTCACTCACTCTCACTCACACACACACTCATTCACACACTCACTCACTCACTCTCACTCTCACACACACACACTCACACACTCACTCTCACTCACGCACTCATTCACACACTCACTCACTCTCACTCACACACACACACTCACTCACTCACTCTCACTCACTCTTACTCACTCTCACTCACTCACTCACTCACACACTCACTCACTCACTCACTCACTCACTCACTGACTCACACTCTCTCTCATTCACGCACTCATTCACACACTCACGCACTCACTCTCACTCACTCTCACTCACTCACTCACTCTCACCTACTCAATCTCACTCACGCACTCACTCTCACTCACTCACTCTCACTCACTCACTCACTCACTCTCACCTACTCAATCTCACTCACGCATTCATTCACACACTCACTCTCACTCACCCTCACTCTCACTCACTCACACACTCACTCACTCACACACTCACTCACTCACTCATACACTCACTCACTCACTCACTCACTTCATCAAATCTTCACCACTTGTAATTAAGGATGTTATTAATTTCAGTACTAATTAAAAGCTTTCCTGAATAATAATACTCTGAACAGCTAAACTCAAATTGTTGAGAAAACAATCATGGCCTCCTCTGCTAATAGAAGGTTGGCGGCAAAAGCGAAATATCGATAGTAGTAATGCCAACGGACGAAACCTAAGAAAACAAATGACAAATGAAATCACCGAACAACTACATGACCTATTGAGGCAGTATTCTGTGTAAGCCCTCTGAAATTATTACCAAAATACGCAAAGAAACATTCCTAAAGTTTGTGGGTGTCCTGCATTGCTTGACTTATAACGGCTCTAAGATTTTGAAAAGTGAATGCCTCAAAATGAGTAGAGATTCGGTGAGCAGGAAGGGATCCAGCAACCTCCCAAATGCCTATACCCGCATTTAGGCGGATGACGAATTCTCTTGATGGATGTGTGCATTTCCATGTGTGGCATCCCATGGGTGTGGGTGGGGATGCTCCTATGTCTTTTAATAAATCAAAGGGGAAGACAATTGAGACGTAAAGTAGGATAGGTTAGTCTCAAAGACCGCCCCGGATTCCTGGTGCATGCCGGTTGCTCCGGAAATAGCCTCAGAGGAAGGACGGACGACTTAGTACAGTTCACACAGCAACTTCCTGCAACTTGTGAATATCAAGAAATAATTTCAATGAATTTCCAGTATCAAACAAATCGCTGCTAATCTACCAGTTTGGAAATTACAGGGTTAGTGCTTATTCTGTAAATAAATAGCTGAATAACAGCTGTGTGTAACTTGTAGTTCATTGATATTTTGAAACTAGGTACATGTTTGATGCGAAAATATTTCACACTTGCACACATTCATTTGTTCAATGCTGACAGAGAATGAATAAGCACTCAGATAAGCTCTTATCTTCTGTAACGGAACAATGAGACGCCCATGCAGCGAGGATACACAAGTGGCATTTTAGCAAAGGCTTCACTAATACAAACTTTAAATGGAAAACTTGATTTTATAGATAAGCATTCGATATGCTTCAGAAATAG
>CM060964.1:15402910-15460410 GCA_030765045.1 Tenodera sinensis | reverse complement strand
GAAAGACTTATTTAGAAGGCTTGACCAGTTCACCCAACAAAAGACTCCGCAAATTTGACTTCGAAGGTTATAACACCCTTGCAAAGAAAAAAGAACAGAGTAACCATAACATTAATGTTCAATCTTTTCGAAGTACTACAAACTGCTGCAACACTTAGTTTATTGTAGTTTCCAGAGTCCAACAATTCTGAACGTCGATACCTGCTAAGATGTAGCTGCGAGGAAAACGTTCTAATCTACACTTTCCAAATGTGTAAATGCCAATGTTACTGGTGCCTCGAAACGCATCTTCTGTGAGTCATGAAAACTGCTTAGTGCGGATAGACTCCAATGTTGTACACCAGGAAGAAATAATTCCTTGGAACATTCACTTTCTCAGATTGATGAAATTTCAGTAACATTGTTGTCAGAAACACACGGGATTTCAAAAATTGCGTTTAACAAACTCAGTCAGGTGTTACAGAAAAATTCCCGTTACAAAATACTGTATCAAATTTCTGGAAAGCTTTCTGGCGGAGAAACACATATTGAGGAGGAATTCACCGAAGAACTGCGGTGCTTTTCTCATCCCCCTGTGACCTCAAGAGCGTCGAAAGAACATTTTCACTTCACAAATCATTTCTTACTGTTAGACGCAGAGGTTTTGCACAGGGAAATCTCAGAATGACCTTCCTTGTGTACTGCAACAGCCCTCAATAACGTAAGAACTTCGTGAAACTATTTATCATCATATCAGCGTATATTCTTTTTTGCTTAATTTTTTGCTTATTTTCATTTTTCGAGCTTATTTGCTTGCTAATTTTGCTATTTTATTGTGCTTAGAAATCGGGGCCTTACCTATTACTTTCTGAACATTTACCATCCAGACGGGCATATATGCTTATCGCCGCACGTTTACATAGTTGTATATACCATCGTGTTTCCTTGTTATAAGAATATCTCCGTACTTATTCACATCCGTTAGCTGTGGCCTACTAAGCTCAAAGGTTTTTAGAAGTTTGTCTCCTCACCACATTGCTAAATATGTTTCGAAGTTCAATCCTAATGGGAACAGTGATTTGGAATAGCATTCACAATGCAATTCTCGAGGAATAAGTGTTTACAGGCCATAAAGCTTGATATTTCTGGATCAAAGGTTTGTGCAATACAATTTGGCACGCTCGCTGTGTGAGGCGAGGGAGCATTATAAAGGGTGTTTCAAAACGACATCCGAACCAGGATGTGCACATTGTTTCTCAAACGCTATGTGAAGCGAAAATAGTTTTCAACACCAATAAAGATATACACACAAAACATTCTCCCAACATATTTCATCCATGACAGACAATAAATGACAGGAAATGACTGAGAAAATAAACTACATACGCCACTAATAATAGAGGCAATTTATTTAGTGATGTTGAAGATAGAGGCAAGCAGCTGATAAAAACAAGAGAGGCGCGAATACTATCAGAATGCTAGCATAACGATTGTAAATAAAGTTAAACAAAAATAAATCTCTTTTCCAGTCAGTCAATAAATTTATTTTTCTGTCTTTGACTCGTAATACTAAATGAAACATTTGTAAATTTAAAAGCAAGTTTTCGTTGACATTTACAGTAAGTTATTGAGATTTAACTATTAAGATAGTAACAAAATGCTATGAAATTAAATACGTAACTAATTCCATAATTTATCAATGAAAATAAATCAGAGTTGTAGAGGTATGCAAGGAATTTCCCTTGATATTTTCATTAATAATAACATACAGTAAATGTTAAAACTTTTGATTTCCAGTTTCTAAACAAAACCAATTTGTTAGTGCATGCAAAATACCTATGTTTTTCACTCAAGATCAACCTCAAAGCTGTTCGAGTCACAAGTAAACCGCCCTTTACCCCTTTACCTCAAAGATAAGACAAACTTGCTGATAACTAGAGGGCCGATAAGTGTGCAAAAAGCCGCAAGTGTGGGGTACATTGGTTATACTGTTTCTCGCGTGTATACAGGTGCAGGCGTCTGCTGATGCGCGTGCGTATACGACGGCTGCGCGGTACTGGTTACGTCATTCATTGCGCGTGTCCAACTAACCTGTATCGCATGTGACTGGTCAAAAGCGCCGCGGTGTACTGATAACGAACAAGGAGAAATCCGTTTGTTTTCCTGATGTGTGCTTGCCAAGAACACCCTCTGTGGTGTGAGTATGTGGGTATCACACATTACTGCTTCTTGGACTGTCTAATCTCAAAATGATGTAATTTGTAATGTTACATAAAAGCATACCTAAAAGAGTTGTGAAGCTGTGACATCACATTTTGGAGCAGTTAAAGTTAGGCTGTGTAGGCTGTGTGGGTATCGCTTCGAAACAGCTTCTATAACAGAAAGGAAAATGCTCTCACGCATTGTAGATGTGCTGCTAAACTTTTAATGGCTAACAAGGGACACCTTTGACCTCGAGCACTCGGAACCACATGAAAACGGGCTTAGAATAACAATCAATCATAAACAAAACAGTGGCCTGTGTCATTTTCATGCAAAACGTTGCATTCTACTTCAAGTGACATTTTAATAGAGAGAAACAAAGTACAAAGATATCAATACCAGAGGAGGGAAATTATTTGTAATTCATTGACGTCTGTGTATCCTTACATTTTCAATCAACAGTGCCATAAACCCTCTGCTTAAATTATGCATAATAGCGCAAAATACACATATACTACACATCTGATAGTGCTTACACTAGTACTCAAAGTGCAGATGCGGCATTTTGATGAAGTGGTTAAAACAAAGTGGAAGAGAACAATGTGCACACCTCATTATCACATTCCATATCACTTTCTCATTCACGCAGCCCAATATCAAAACCCACACTAATTATATTTGCAAATGATGATATGGTGTATAGGAATATACGACATTGACATACCCTTGTAAGCAATCCTTAGCACAGCAAATCTTCGGTGATCAAATATACATAGACACTTTATACATGTTATAGCTAATATTATGTCCTTCTTGAATTATCTTATCACATCTCGGTAGTTGCCTTTCATTATTGTCCCCCTTAGCACACCATCTTCATATTTTCCTGTCTCCCAGGCTTTTTTCCATCCTCAGTATTCCTGGCCTCCAAAACCAGGAACAACTTAACTTGCAAATTTCGTCACTATAAAGTGTAGCCCCATACTAACGAGATTTTCGAGATCGTGTAGGTATATGAGGTTTCAGTCTTGAGTGATGCGGTAACGAACTCTAGGAATCAAGGAAAGCGATAATTATGTCATTGTGGTCTCATTTCAGCAATCGGAAGTAGACTGTTCCTTTGGCACGAGTGCCACTGCAACATCTTCAAGCTGATGCATACACAGAGATAACTTACTCCGTCAGTCACTTCGCTACTGAGTAGACACGTGCTCGTATTTGCATAATTTTGTTCCTTGTTTGGCTTATCTGTAATCTTGTGAACTCTCGGCACAGCTGGACATAAAATCCCAATGGCGCGCGGACGGTCACATTAATACTGTTTTTACCAAAGTTTATGAAACCGTATCGATCGCAATTAGTATGGTATATGAAAGAAGAAACCTAAAAGTTCAGAGAACGTGAGAAAAATACTTCGGAAGAGTTGTGCATTATAGAGGAAAACTACTTGAAAATTTTGGTTCTCTGCTCTGGCACATATTGTACAACAAATGAGCTCATTATTAATGTTATTTGTAATGTGTAGGCTGTAAAAGTATTTCAGTTACAAATTAGAAGATGAATTACTAATGTAATTCTTGAATATGACAGACTCATGCAACAAAATGTTACAAATTTATCAGTAAGTGGTACCTTGTACGCTTTAAGCATCTCTCATAAACAACGGTTAAAATGCGCTTTCAAGATACATGAGTTCGTTAACTAAGAGATTACCACTTTCTGTTTAGAACGTACTGTTTGTTTTGGTAATCAGAAAATGATGCTTAAATGTGCATCTAATTGGCCATGTGTAACAGAAAGTAGATTAACCTCTTAAACATGAATCGTATCGACATTTTGTAAATAGGAAACACCCGATTAGGAATTTGTAACATTTTTCAAAAGCAAACCAAAACTAAAGAAAATAGGTGAGGTGTTTGCATTTTTGGAGTATATTATTTCAGTTGCATTCCTAGAGAAAGTCTGTTCTCTGTTTGGAGCTGAGCACGTTGTACAGCAAGTTTGAGTGCATACAGACCTTGTGGGCATTCCGCTCCGTTACAAATCACAGCGACTTATGTGTGAGATCACCCCAGGAGGAAGGAATCGTGAACCGTTCCACTGCTGGAGCGATGTCACCCTCTCACGTCACCAAATCACAGTGACTTAGGTGTGAGATCACCCCAGGAGGAAGGAACCGTGTGCCGTTCCACTGCTGGAGCGATGTCACCCTCTCACGTCACCAAATCACAGTGACTTAGGTGTGAGATCACCCCAGGAGGAAGGAACCGTGAGCCGTTCCACTGCTGGAGCGATGCCACCCCCTCACGTCACCAAATAGGAATAGGAGAGATACGGAGGGGATTCTGCACTGAAGCCAGGCTTATTGTACCTATGCACTCCAAGGGGGACACCGCCGGGAGGAAGTAACCGTTCCACTGTTGGAGCATTGCCATCCCCTCATGTCTCCAAATAGGAATAGGAGAGATACGGAGGGGATTCTGCACTGAAGCCAGGCTTATTGTACCTATGCACTCCAAGGGGGACACCACCGGGAGGAAGTAACCGTTCCACTGCTGGAGTGATGCCACCCCCTCACGTCACCAAATAGGAATAGGAGAGATACGGAGGGGATTCTGCACTGAAGCCAGGCTTATTGTACCTATGCACTCCAAGGGGGACACCACCGGGAGGAAGTAACCGTTCCACTGTTGGAGCATTGCCATCCCCTCATGTCTCCAAATAGGAATAGGAGAGATACGGAGGGGATTCTGCACTGAAGCCAGGCTTATTGTACCTATGCACTCCAAGGGGGACACCACCGGGAGGAAGTAACCGTTCCACTGTTGGACCATTGCCATCCCCTCATGTCTCCAAATAGGAATAGGAGAGATACGGAGGGGATTCTGCACTGAAGCCAGGCTTATTGTACCTATGCACTCCAAGGGGGACACCACCGGAAGGAAGTAACCGTTCCACTGCTGGAGTGATGCCACCCCCTCACGTCACCAAATAGGAATAGGAGAGATACGGAGGGGATTCTGCACTGAAGCCAGGCTTATTGCACCTATGCACTCCAAGGGGGACACCACCGGGAGGAAGCAACCGTTCCACTTTTGGAGCATTGCCATCCCCTCATGTCTCCAAATAGAAGATTCTTGAATAGGAATAGGAGAGATGGGAGGGGATTTTGCACTGAAGCCAGCATTATTGTACCTATGCTCCCCCGGGAGGAAGGTTGAGGTGAGAGAAGACACCGGGTGGCCAGATCCAGACGAGCGGTACAGAAGTTGACAGAGGCCCTCAGGTTTCCCAAGTGTGACGACACCTCGAGGTCTTTGGGTCTTCCGGGCCAACTCAGGGGAACCGTAGCGTGGGATCCAATGCCTCCAGATGCCACTCCCCCACCCTGATTCCACGTACAACGAGGAACGGAAACAGTTCCTGTGCGCATATCATCCCTGCCAAGCTGCACATAACGCCTTCGGTGACACTTGCGACCCTGGAAGAATGAAGGATGAATTAATGAAACGAAATGGAAGGACAGGAAGCTCGGATGTAATTATCTTTCCGGGAATTTGCCCAGCGACTCCGGGAAGTCCCAGAAAAAACCCATGGGCCAGGAACGTCGGCCACTGGAATTTAACCCACGGACTTCCGAATGCGAGCCATACACGTTACTGTGCACGGTGGACATCTGAAGCTCTAGAAGGAAACGGAATGAAAGGATAAGGAAATCGTGGTAGAAGAGAAACCATCCCAGCGTTCGTCTACTGACCAGAGAAGACCACTGGGACTTCCCGAATACAAGCCTCATGTTACCGCTCGGCATCACACATGTTAACATTACTTGTTTACTGAAAAGGTTCGATTACAGTTTTGGTAAAAGACGTTTACAAATGCAGACTTATAAATGTAGCACTAATAAAATGTACATGGGTTTGATAAATGGCGTTGAGCACGAATGCCTTGGTACTTGCTTGTGGCTTCTCTAGCTACCCCACAATTTACTTTTTGCTTTTGTAGCTACATACATGACAAAGAGATAAAGTT
Organism: Tenodera sinensis; assembly: GCA_030765045.1. Taxonomy (NCBI): domain Eukaryota; kingdom Metazoa; phylum Arthropoda; class Insecta; order Mantodea; family Mantidae; genus Tenodera; species Tenodera sinensis. Next base: position 15,454,197 of record CM060964.1, on the reverse strand, counting down.
CATTTCAACCAGCAGCACATGTCTGAGTAAACACGCAGTCCAAATAACACTGGTGAGTGATGCATATAAATATTGAAGGTGGCTGGAGGGCTAGTGATGGCCGTTGGATGTGATACAACTATTCCATTGCGCATCCTGACAGCTCCACAGTCTTTTATTTCACATACAGTTACACCTCTCTATGCATATAACGTAAAAGTGTAAAGCGTTTTAAATGTTTCAACCTTATGTGTTTGAATTGCTGGCACTTAAGGTAGAACAGACCCTAGTATAGAGGAAACAGCTTATCGGCAGTTCCCAAGAGTTCAATATGCATATACTGCTCTAAAACAATTCAAGGCAAAGTCATGCAGAAACGAGCAATACAATGGCGTCCACAGATTAATAAATGTATTAATTAATACGGCGTCTAAACAGTATCTTGTTTTAAAATCTATCGGTTGGCTTCTCTGCAACGGGTTCAAAGGGCTTCTGTGTCAACATAACGGATGCAATAACACCAACTATGGCCGTAACTTTACCATGGTTATATGTTACGAACAGTTGGCAGTACTAATGCAACCTAACGGATGCAATAACACCAACTATGGCCGTAACTTTACCATGGTTATATGTTACGAACAGTTGGCAGTACTAATGCAACCTAACGGATGCAATAACACCAACTATGGCCGTAACTTTACCATGGTTATATGTTACGAACAGTTGGCAGTACTAATGCAACCTAACGGATGCAATAACACCAACTATGGCCGTAACTTTACCATGGTTATATGTTACGAACAGTTGGCAGTACTAATGCAACCTAACGGATGCAATAACACGAACTATGACCGTAGCTTTACCATGGTTATATGTTACGAACAGTTGGCAGTACTAATGCAACATAACGGATGCAATAACACCAACTATGGCCGTAACTTTACCATGGTTATATGTTACGAACAGTTGGCAGTACTAATGCAACCTAACGGATACAATAACACCAACTATGGCCGTAACTTTACCATGGTTATATGTTACGAACAGTTGGCAGTACTAATGCAACCTAACGGATGCAATAACACCAACTATGGCCGTAACTTTACCATGGTTATATGTTACGAACAGTTGGCAGTACTAATGCAACCTAACAGATGCAATAACACCAACTATGACCGTAGCTTTACCATGGTTATATGTTACGAACAGCTGGCAGTACTAATGCAACCTAACAGATGCAATAACACCAACTATGGCCGTAGCTTTACCATGGTTATATGTTACGAACAGTTGGCAGTACTAATGCAACCTAACAGATGCAATAACACCAACTATGACCGTAGCTTTACCATGGTTATATGTTACGAACAGTTGGCAGTACTAATGCAACCTAACAGATGCAATAACACCAACTATGGCCGTAGCTTTACCATGGTTATATGTTACGAACAGCTGGCAGTACTAATGCAACCTAACAGATGCAATAACACCAACTATGGCCGTAGCTTTACCATGGTTATATGTTACGAACAGTTTGCAGTACTAATGCAACCTAACAGATGCAATAACACCAGATATGGCCGTAGCTTTACCATGGTTATATGTGACGAACAGTTTGCAGTACTAATGCAACCTAACGGATGCAATAACACCAACTATGGCCGTAGCTTTACCATGGTTATATGTTACGAACAGTTGGCAGTACTAATGCAACCTAACAGATGCAATAATACCAACTATGGCCGTAGCTTTACCATGGTTATATGTTACGAACAGGTGGCAGTACTAATGTAACCTAACAGATGGAATAACAACAACTATGGCCGTAGCTTTACCATGGTTATATGTTACGAACAGTTTGCAGTACTAATGCAACCTAACGGATGCAATAATACCAACTATGGCCGTAGCTTTACCATGGTTATATGTTACGAACAGTTGGCAGTACTAATGCAACCTAACAGATGCAATAATACCAACTATGGCCGTAGCTTTACCATGGTTATATGTTACGAACAGTTGGCAGTACTAATGCAACCTAACAGATGCAATAACACCAACTATGGCCGTAGCTTTACCATGGTTATATGTTGCGGACAGTTGGCAGTACTAATGCAACCTAACAGATGCAATAATACCAACTATGGCCGTAGCTTTACCATGGTTATATGTTACGAACAGGTGGCAGTACTAATGCAACCTAACAGATGCAATAACACCAACTATGGCCGTAACTTTACCATCTTTATATGTTACGAACAGTTGGCAGTACTAATGCAACCTAACAGATGCAATAACACCAACTATGTCCGTAGCTTTACCATGGTTATATGTTACGAACAGTTGGCACTACTAATGCAACCTAACGGATGCAATAACACCAACTATGTCCGTAGCTTTACTATAGTTATATGTTACGAACAGTTGGCAGTACTAATGCAACCTGACGGATGCAATAACACCAACTATGGCCGTAGCTTTACCATGGTTATATGTTACGAACAGTTGGCAGTACTAATGCAACCTAGCAGATGCAATAACACCAACTATGGCCGTAGCTTTACCATGGTTACATTTTAAGAACAGTTAGTTGGCTGTACTAATGCAACCTAACATATGTAATATCACTAGACCGCGCCATGTTTTTGGGGGTACCCCAACAAACTCTATACTTCCTGTATCTGTTTAATACAATGAATATCTTTTCAGGTGGCGCCGTGCCCGAACGGTTAGAGCACTCGTCTTCCACCTTGGCGGCCCGGGTTCGATCCCAGGGACCCGTATGTGGTATTCTTGGTGGACGAAGCGGCGTCAGGGCAGGTTTTCTCCGGGTTCTCCTGTTTCCCCCGCCAGTCATTCCACCAATTGCTCTATTATTACCTTTCCAATCATCGATTTAGCCGGCATTTCATGTCATCCTCTTCCTCACTATCATACCTCGTGCTTGGCTGACCACCTGCTCCCAGGTTTTCACTCTGTGCAGTCCAGAGGTTCCTCTGCTCCCCGACAGGCGTCTGACCCTAGGCACTGGTTTGTAAGTCCTCACTCTCATACTTCCAGGTTTTCACTGTGTGGTGCAGAGGTCCCTTTGCTCCCCGACAGGCGTCTGACCCTAAGCACTGGCTTGTAAGTCCTCCTAGTGCCTAGGGGGTGTAAGTTCTACATAAGGGGAGGTTAATCAGGAAAAGAAGAAGAATATCTAGTCAAATTGCTTTATCTGGAATAATGAACATTTCATAACAGGTTCCACTGTAAATGGGCGATTCCGTGCCACTATTGAGTTTAATGTTTATGAATAAATTCATCATTCATTTCGTTACTGAAAATATCATTTTAGTCATCACTGTTTCTCAAAATGTCCGAACGGGCTGATTAGTATATGATAAGGATATTTCTGTTGAGAAGCTCACGCCATTTTAAATTTTTTGTAGCTTTTCTTCTTGATACAAGAAGTCTGTGGCGCTGTAATTCCCTCCAAATTGCTATTGTAGTCGCCTTACCTTTTATCACCCTCTTTATCTACTTTTTGTTACAACAGTTAAACCTGGCCTCCATTGACAAGTAACATAAACACAATTTCATTTAACTCTTTGCATATAAAGTAACAAAATACTTCCAAAAACTTACTCAAAGTGCTTGACAACGTAACAACAACCATAGAATCTCAGCTCACCCTCCCAGCTTCCAGCACTCCCAGTCGCAAGGGACTTTTCAACGTTGCCTCCATCTGCTTTGCATAGTTATTCTATGCCAACGCGACACTGCTTCCTCCTCAGGGCTGGTCGACATTTGCGACTGCAAGTTGCTGTTTCTCTGTCTGTTGCTGATGGACAGACCCCAGAGTGTCATGGTTAATCTCCAATCGTATTTGTGACTATCACAGAACACATTGGTACTCCCTGTTCCTTTCTGTCTGTTGATGACGGACAGAGCCCAGTGCGTCATGGTTAATCTCCAATCGTATTTGTGACTATCACAGAACACATTGGTACTCCCTGTTCCTTTCTGTCTGTTGCTGATGGACAGACCCCAGAGTGTCATGGTTAATCTCCAATCGTATTTGTGACTATCACAGAACACATTGGTACTCCCTGTTCCTTTCTGTCTGTTGATGACGGACAGACCCCAGAGTGTCATGGTTAATCTCCAATCGTATTTGTGACTATCACAGAACACATTGGTACTCCCTGTTCCTTTCTGTCTGTTGATGACGGACAGACCCCAGAGTGTCATGGTTAATCTCCAATCGTATTTGTGACTATCACAGAACACATTGGAACTCCCTGTTCCTTTCTGTCTGTTGATGACGGACAGACCCCAGAGTGTCACGGCTAATCTCCAGTCGTATCTGTGACCTAACAGAGAACTCACCGGAGCTTGTTACTGTTTTGTTTCTGCTAGCGATAGATGTAGCCCCGTGCGTCACGGCTAATCTCCAATCGTATCTGTGACTTAACAGAGAACTCACCGAAGCTTGTTACTGTTTTGTTTCTGCTAGCGATAGATGTAGCCCCGTGCGTCACGGCTAATCTCCAATCGTATCTGTGACTTAACAGAGAACTCACCGAAGCTTGTTACTGTTTTGTTTCTGCTAGCGATAGATGTAGCCCCGTGCGTCACGGCTAATCTCCAATCGTATCTGTGACTTAACAGAGAACTCACCGAAGCTTGTTGCTGTTTTGTTTCTGCTAGCGATAGATGTAGCCCCGTGCGTCACGGCTAATCTCCAATCGTATCTGTGACTTAACAGAGAACTCACCGGAGCTTGTTGCTGTTTTGTTTCTGCTAGCGATAGATGTAGCCCCGTGCGTCACGGCTAATCTCCAATCGTATCTGTGACTTAACAGAGAACTCACCGAAGCTTGTTGCTGTTTTGTTTCTGCTAGCGATAGATGTAGCCCCGTGCGTCACGGCTAATCTCCAATCGTATCTGTGACTTAACAGAGAACTCACCGGAGCTTGTTGCTGTTTTGTTTCTGCTAGCGATAGATGTAGCCCAGTGCTTCACGGCTAATCTCCAATCGTATCTGTGACTTAACAGAGAACTCACCGAAGCTTGTTACTGTTTTGTTTCTGCTAGCGATAGATGTAGCCCCGTGCGTCACGGCTAATCTCCAATCGTATCTGTGACTTAACAGAGAACTCACCGAAGCTTGTTGCTGTTTTGTTTCTGCTAGCGATAGATGTAGCCCCGTGCGTCACGGCTAATCTCCAATCGTATCTGTGACTTAACAGAGAACTCACCGAAGCTTGTTACTGTTTTGTTTCTGCTAGCGATAGATGTAGCCCCGTGCGTCACGGCTAATCTCCAATCGTATCTGTGACTTAACAGAGAACTCACCGAAGCTTGTTACTGTTTTGTTTCTGCTAGCGATAGATGTAGCCCCGTGCGTCACGGCTAATCTCCAATCGTATCTGTGACTTAACAGAGAACTCACCGAAGCTTGTTACTGTTTTGTTTCTGCTAGCGATAGATGTAGCCCCGTGCGTCACGGCTAATCTCCAATCGTATCTGTCACTTAAAAGAGAACTCACCGGAGCTTGTTGCTGTTTTGTTTCTGCTAGCGATAGATGTAGCCCCGTGCGTCACGGCTAATCTCCAATCGTATCTGTGACTTAACAGAGAACTCACCGAAGCTTGTTACTGTTTTGTTTCTGCTAGCGATAGATGTAGCCCCGTGCGTCACGGCTAATCTCCAATCGTATCTGTGACTTAACAGAGAACTCACCGAAGCTTGTTACTGTTTTGTTTCTGCTAGCGATAGATGTAGCCCCGTGCGTCACGGCTAATCTCCAATCGTATCTGTGACTTAACAGAGAACTCACCGAAGCTTGTTACTGTTTTGTTTCTGCTAGCGATAGATGTAGCCCCGTGCGTCACGGCTAATCTCCAATCGTATCTGTCACTTAAAAGAGAACTCACCGGAGCTTGTTGCTGTTTTGTTTCTGCTAGCGATAGATGTAGCCCCGTGCGTCACGGCTAATCTCCAATCGTATCTGTCACTTAACAGAGAACTCACTGGAGCTTGTTGCTGTTTTGTTTCTGCTAGCGATAGATGTAGCCCCGTGCGTCACGGCTAATCTCCAATCGTATCTGTGACCTAACAGAGAACTCACTGGAGCTTGTTGCTGTTTTGTTTCTGCTAGCGATAGGTGTAGCCCCGTGCGTCACGGCTAATCTCCAATCGTATCTGTCACTTAACAGAGAACTCACCGAAGCTTGTTGCTGTTTTGTTTCTGCTACTGATAAATGCACCCCAGTGCTTCACGGCTAATCTCCAGTCGTATCTGTCACTTAAAAGAGAACTCACCGGAGCTTGTTGCTGTTTTGTTTCTGCTACTGATAAATGTACCCCAGTGTATTACGCCCATGGTCCAGTCGTATTTGAGACTTATCACAGAATTAATTTCAAGCGGCGTTTGTGCAAATGTGAAACCGGAGCCCCAAGCACTCTGACGACACGCTCGCCGGTTATTTTTAGAGAGCGCTCTGTTCAACTCTTTCTCTCTTTTTATGCAATTTGAAATGATGTTAGCGCTTCCAGCGTAACAGTATCCAAGGTGATTTTCCATCACAAATCTTGTTGGGTTCAAAGTTGCGACTGCTCACGTATTCAGAGAGCAAAACTATGCACAAATAAATTGTGGAGGTGTGAATGTTTGTGCGCTGCCTACAGCTGCACCAGTGCTCACCATGCATTATGTATCACTGGTTCCTCCCAGTACATAGATATGCAGTGTCCATATCTCTGATTACGCCTTAACGAACGGACTAATGTTATTGCAAAGCAGACATCACACTGATAAATGCAAATGCAAAACGCTCATTGGCGAGCACGAACTCTTGATATAATCCTGTAAGTGACTTTCAAATGGAATAATGTTTGTCCTTGAGCGTTACCAGGTCGGCAACCAATGGGAGTCCTGCTGGGTTGTCAACGCTCGCCAAGTGAACTAATCTCTAATAAATATTACTTACGCTAAGACCAAATATTCAAATTTTGCAAAACATGATTTACTAGGAAGTAATATTTGTAATGTAACCACAAAGACCGCATACATATGTTTAGCACAAATATTATGCATAATACAAATGGCTAAACATACCAATATAACAGGTGATCCAAAAAAGTCCGAACCGCCTGCGTTTTTTGCCTATACTCGTCCCGAGCGCTCGTCGCCGAATGCCGCTGTCATAGAACAGCGCGGATGAAACCATACAACATTCTTAAAACTACTTTTAAACGCTTTGCTTACCAATGTTATTCAAGGAGATGCTGAAACTGGCCACCGTTATTGTCCATACATTTTGGCACCTCTTTAGGAAGTTATCCATCACTCGCCGTAGTTCACGCTGAGAATAATGGCAATTTCCTGGCGCATATTTGGTTTCATTTCCTCTACGGTGTTTGGATCTGTTTTGTACAATTTATGCTTTAAGTTACTCCAGAGATAGAAATCGCAGATCACGTGGATATAGTTCTGCAAATCACACTTTCACTTGGTGAGCTGATCGAGTTAACACATAAGAGTCGGAAATAAATACACGCTGTGCAGTAGAAAACAAATGCTGAGCCATAATACACTTTGTGTTTAAGTACAGGATAAAATAATAAAGCACACTGGTAATAACTCAACCGCACGACAGTGCGTCAGCTCAATACTGCACTTTCAGAGCAGAGAGAAAAAAGTCAACCGCATGACCTTGTGTACAGCAGCTGCGTTATCGTGTTTCTGTGTGCGCAGTGAAAAAACACTGCGCAGTGGTTCAGATGTTCTTGGGTCACTCTGTATTAGATCATAAACACGTAAGCGATTTAAGGGTCACTATTATGTGTATGTATGTTTGTGCGTACACCCGTAGACATGTCTGACGAGCCAGGCTACCTTAACGGCAGAGTACAACTCCATGAGCACCAAATAACTTGCAGTTTTCAACAATCGGGTATGGCTGTCTCTCTGTCATTTATGTAGGCACGTACGTATGTATTCGTTCCAGACATGGCCCCTTTTCACGGGGGTAGATACACAGGATGGAAGCGAAGTCATTACGTTCCTTCTAATATGTGCTTCATAGAAGCATTGCAAACAATAGGTCTAATGGTATTTTGTTCGTTGAATAGCCGATTTCGAAAAAAATAAATGGTTTTTGATCCAACTTGGATGCGTAATTCCACAAGAATGCACGAAGATAACAGTTCGTTTCTTGTAAGACGCGTAGAGTAACTTATTCCTGACATAGCTTTGGTAGTAATTATGGGACATCACACAGGTTTCGAAATAATTAATCACTTAAAAGATGTGCAGGAATACTCCGAGCTGCTCTCTCAGACGCGTAGCATGTCGACAACGTTGCGTTGAGGTTGGTCAGGGAATTGACCTGGTTTATGGATGTAAACAGGTCGGGCGCTTTCGCTTTCGGGTGATATTTTAGGAGCTAACGCTTGCCATTGGCCTATACTCACACAGTAAATACGGAAGGACAAGACACGGTATCTGTTTATGTTCTCAAGATGCACCGTTACGGTATTTGTTTATGTACTGAGCTAGGGAAAGTGACACCCACACAATCTGCAGTGTTGCCAGCTTGTTTTCGACAAAACTAAAATATCTCCGTAGGAAATGGTCAGAGACAAAAACGTAAGATACAAAATGTGTTCCAAATACCGAGATCTACCACTGGTTTAGATTAATGTGATGACTTCCCTTCCACCCGGTACATACTTGTAATTACACAGGACTGGAATGTAAACTATTGACATGACGGACAAACCAAAGCCTCTGCAGAATGTGAGTCGTCTGATGCCAGAGGTGCTATAGTATTTATGTCGCCTAGAAAATTCAACTGACCTCCGAAGGGGGTTATAAATTAAAGTGACTTTGACAAGAACATTCTGCGCATAACTGTGTTCAAATTTTATAACTAGAGCGCGGAACAGAGTGCGACCGCATACGATACAGATAAGTTGGCCATGGAGAGTAAATGACGTAACCGATACCGCGCAGCCGTCGTATATACACGCGCATCGGCAAACGCCTATGTCTTCGAATGAACATTATGTCCGTACCTAATGCTGGTTTCATCCGTAAGCTCACGACTGCTGGCATATCATTTTGGTTCTGGCAGTTGTCACATGGTTCTTTTACATAGACACTTGGGTAAAACAACTTGTATGTAGACTAGACAGCAGTTGCTAGTTCCACAATTAACGGGTAGTTTCAAGTCTGTAAACAGCAGGTTCCCTTGAGATGCTCTTATTTGAGTCCTGATTAAATAAGCTACTTTGCACACAGACTAAGTATTGGGTGTTTAAGAAGCGACACTCCCACAGCTTCCTTGGCTCCTTCTAAACGTTAATTCCTGCATTCCAAGAAAGCCTTTTTGATAGTCGATTAACGGTTTAGGTAGAAACAATTCATATTTAATGGGCCCTTTGGAAAGTGCTGCTTTCCTTTACATAATAACCACAAGAAAGAAATCTATGTTAGCTATTTTAAGGTTATCTTCGCATTTGTGCAAAAAAGGGAATGAGTTGCGCAAGAATATGAAAGAGCAGTTTTCATTGATGCTATCCCAGTTTAGTCCGAGTGATTGCCAGCTCTGCTCATCGTATAAAAAACTAATCTCTTTGTGTCGAATTGCTCCAGTGTTAGTTATCTCTCGACCTCTAACCGCTGATGAGAACAAAGATCATTTTAATGACCTCATGCATGTATTATCAAAGTAAATGTTCATTTTTGTGTTCTATCAAAGCAATGATTAGAAGTCCTTACAGGCAAATAGCAATATTTGCCGTTAAAGGAACAATTTTGGGGTATCACGTAGTGTCATTAATTTTCTTATAGGTACATTTTAATTAGTTGCTAAGGATTCGCAGTTGGATCATCTTGCATGATCGCTAGTGTACGATGTATACAATTTGTCTCAGACACCCAGTTCAGCAGTACAGTGAGTGGCCTATTCATGTACATTACAATTACGATATACATACAAGTATCTCAAGTGGCAATGCTGCTGCTTACCAATCGGGAGACCCCGGTTCGATCGCTGGTACCGGCATGGGGATTTTCTACTGCTGGGAGACCAGGTCCGGGGTCCACTCAGTCTCGTTAGGCCCCTAAGCAGCCAATTGAGGAGCTACTTGATTGAAAAGGAGCGACTCCTGGTTGCGTAGAGCGCATAACCGGCCGGGAGGGATCGGGGCACCGACCACGTCCCACCTCCAGTACTGCACCCCACTCATGGCGCTTGTGTTGGACAGAGGTGGGGAACGCAGCAGTCGGGCGGTAGGCCTAGGCCTGGAACGGGCTGTTGCGCCTTGTAATGGAGAGAATCTCAAATAAATTGAAAATAAATGTCCTGGTTTGTACACGACTGAACTTTCGTTATTAGAACTTGCCGCATATTTCGTAGCATTGCAAGGGTTGCAGTTGTATTTACTCCTTGGTTTCTGTTCATTAAGTTTGAGTTGCGAATTGGTTTGTATGCGAATGTGGGATTACTTATTCCTCAACAAGGTATACCTACAGTTAATCACATTAAGTCTTTATTGCCAACGAATTAGTTTTTAAGTACGTCCTCTTAATGACTAAGCAGTACAATGCCACAATGTCCCTGCAATTTATACTTGAATGTATTCGATTAATATTAAGTTTAAAAGTCTCACCTGGGTAAATAATGTAAAGTAGAACACTGAGGAAGTGTTAGAGGTCAGGTAGAACAGTTTTACTAGTGCAACCAAATATTCTCAGATCACCTTTAATTGGTGCACTATAACAGTAAACAAGACGAGTTTAGTACGTTCTTGTTTCCAAAAGCATGCGCTGAAATGTGAAATCATTTGTAGCATCATTCAGTGTACCATATTGTAAAATAGACTGTGGGGAAGTGCTGTACTGTGGTTTAGTTTCTTCTTACGAGAAAATATCGCAAATCTACACCTCTAAAAAGTGGAATCATATCGTCCCTTTCATATGTTCACAAATATGAGTATTCAGAAAGTACCTGCCAGTTTGATCTATGCTTCTGACAAAGTTGCATTTGATATTGTAACGCTTTATATTTACAAACTGAAATCCGCATACTAAACAGCAAACGTTCCTGTTTCGGTATCTTACAACAAATTCTCTCTGCTACTCTTGATGAAACAGCCATACTCGCCACTGAATAAGGCGTGTAGGAACTGAACGGTAAGTTAGGGGAGGGATGGCCGGTGGAGTGAGGCGAGAACTTGTTTCAGTAGAGTGGCCCAGTTGAGCCGATTTTTGTCCAAGCCTGTGCTAAAATGTGCAGATCTAAAAAGAATGGAGAGATGTTAGATTTAATCTCAAACACACTTTTCTGATTGAAGAAGGTTCTGAAATAGTTAAGCACTATCACGCAACCGTTTGTACGAAAAATGTATAGAGTAAATTTGATTTATATTCCGATAACTATCGACATTTTTGCAGATATTGAGGTTATCTTAAAGATTGATGTCTATGTATCAGGTTATCATAGGTCAGCAATATAATTTAATTATCATGTAAAGGAAAATATTCTAAATAAAAGATATTGCTCCCAATGAGATACTACTGTAATGTTTACGTTAGGATACATTGCCCAGTGATGGAGTGCAGTCATAAACCGACTTGCAAACTTTCCAAAGTACAAGAACTACAAGAACTAGTAAACGTAGGTACTATAGCCACGAAAATAGCTAAAACTGTACCTACAAAAGATGCTGCGTAATGTTCATTTAAATGGAGAGAAGCGTGTCTTATGGAAACAGAAAATAATGGAATTTAAGGTGAACATGTAGGCATCAGCGTTGGCATATTGTATTCGCAGTCGACATATCCTTTCCTACAGGCATGGGCAAAATCGGCTCCACTCAAACATGTTCTTGCCTCACTCCACCGGCCATCCCTCCCCTTAACTGCTGTACAGCTTTCGTTTCATCAAGAGTGGCAGAGAGAAGCAGCAAAGTTTAGTTTAATATGCGGATTTCAATTTGCAAATATGAAGCGTTACAAATCAAACGTCACTTTGATCAGAAGCATAGGTCAAACTTTGGTGATCTTACAGGTGTTTATTTACAATTACAAAAGGTACTTTCTTAATACTCGTATTTGTGAACTTACAAAAGGGACAATATGGTTTCAGCTTTTAGTGGTTTAGTTTCTTATTAGTTTATTTAATATCAACTATTTTATTTCGTGTTTCAAAGTTTGAACATAATGTTAAGTTTAAAAACAAAGAATTTATTATGTTGATCAGCTCTGCACAGAGTGAAATAAATGTCACATTTTGAAGGGCGAACAGAAAGAACAATTACAGTAGCAAATTACATACATTCTAAAGTTTTCAAAAAGGAACGATGTTGTATTTGCACGCAATATTGTAAAGGGAAAAGGACATCCAAATATTAGGAGATGTGAAAAATCGTTTTTGGGACGACTGCAACCACATATGCGAAACTGGAAATACAAAAATATGACAAAAATAGAATAATGTAAGAGAAAATATTACTATAATGTGAAAAAATGACCAGAAAATTACAAAAGCTTTAAAAAGCCGAAATATGACTTTATGTGATCCTGAGAATTACATAATTTTAATCACCATTGATAAAATTGTGCTTTGATTATATTGTCCATGGGGAAAAATCTATGACATGTCGTAAACATCTGGGCCTTGGTTATATCAAAATTCTGCCTAAGATTTAAAGCTCTTTACCAAACGAGTTGAAAGTAGAACACTCTCATCCAACAAACTTTGTTCATCTTTAAAGTTGAGGCTACAAGAGATAAATTAATTTGGATATAATACCATATTTAACCCTCTTAGGGCCAAACGGTGCCAGCCACTTAATTGGGTAGGGAGTTATTAATGTGAGTTAATACATTTACAGGCTCAATACAGAAACTCAGGATAATGAGATTAATCCTATACGGAACAGTTATCAATTAGGAAAGTTTGCAAAAGGGGCATCTTTCCAGGGGACAAATATAACCAATGGACAGTCTGGGCAAATGAGGTATTAGTGCTCATGGAATTAAACTAAATAGAATTTCGGAGCTTTGGAATATTTTCAACAGTGAGTTCGTGAAGCTTTAAGACAGTTTGAGGTAGGAAACGTGGTGGGGAATGTTGGAATAACCGTATCTGGTACGTAGAAGCGAGCTAAGTCATCGATTAGGTATTTAACATTGCTGGTGGTTGGCCACGTGAGGCATTTGGAGGCTAAGCGAGCGGTGAATGAGCCTGCATCTCCTGGGGATAGTCTGGCGCGGCTTTGGACAAGGACGTTCCACGTGAACAAGTCAGTCCTCGGGAGTTAGGTGTCTGCAGTGCCTGCCTGCCTGCTGTCTACCCTCCGCAAAGCGAGCGCAATGTCCTATTGATCTGGGTGCACTGCAGGCGGCCGTCCCGACGTCTGAATCCCCCACTCCCACTACAGGCCCAAGGATATCCATACATGTGGCTCCTCTCATCTCAGTCTCTATTCATTAAACAATTCACAAGCAAATTGTTACAAGATTCACTTTCATAATTAATTATCCAACATTTCTTTAACATCTACAGGAATAATTATAATGCAGTTAAAGCTAAAAGTATCACATCACAATGGGTAAACATAAAAACAGGTATAAGACAATGATGTGGACCTTCTCCGTTGCCCTTCATAATCTACATTAACCATATGGTTAATCCACGTGGATATCTAACTTTGAGAGAACATCCGCGTGGATATCTAACTTTGAGAGAACATCCACGTGGATATCTAACTTTGAGAGAACATCCACGTGGATATCTAACTTTGAGAGAACATCCACGTGGATATCTAACTTTGAGAGAACATCCACGTGGATATCTAACTTTGAGAGAACATCCACGTGGATATCTAACTTTGAGAGAACATCCACGTGGATATCTAACTTTGAGAGAACATCCACGTGGATATCTAACTTTGAGAGAACATCCACGTGGATATCTAACTTTGAGAGAACATCCACGTGGATATCTAACTTTGAGAGAACATCCGCGTGGATATCTAACTTTGAGAGAACATCCCCGTGGATATCTAACTTTGAGAGAACATCCACGTGGATATCTAACTTTGAGAGAACATCCACGTGGATATCTAACTTAGAGAGAACATCCACGTGGATATCTAACTTTGAGAGAACATCCGCGTGGATATCTAACTTTGAGAGAACATCCACGTGGATATCTAACTTTGAGAGGACATCCGCGTGGATATCTAACTTTGAGAGAACATCTACGTGGATATCTAACTTTGAGAGAACATCCACGTGGATATCTAACTTTGAGAGAACATCCACGTGGATATCTAACTTTGAGAGAACATCCACGTGGATATCTAACTTTGAGAGAACATCCACGTGGATATCTAACTTTGAGAGAACATCCACGTGGATATCTAACTTTGAGAGAACATCCACGTGGATATCTAACTTTGAAAGAACATCCACGTGGATATCTAACTTTGAGAGAACATCCACGTGGATGTCTAACTTTGAGAGAACAACCACGTGGATATCTAACTTTGAGAGAACATCCACGTGGATATCTAACTTTGAGAGAACATCCACGTGGATATCTAACTTTGAGAGAACATCCACGTGGATATCTAACTTTGAAACAACATCCACGTTGTCGACGGGCCCTTAAACCCGACACTCACACACATACACAACCACACACACACATACACACAGACACACACGTACACACATACATACACTTACACCCCTAATGATCAAGTTGTCGACGGGGCCTTAAAGCCGATACACTCACATACACACACGCACGCACACACACATGCACAGACACATACACACAGGTACCCGATGTCGTTGAGGCAAGGACTCGTGAGCGGAAAGTCTGCAGTTCGAATCCCACCAGGACCATGCTGCCTGCCGAAAGTTTTGCTCAGTCCTCAAATGCCCGGAAGGCGCTCTAAGCTTAGACTTGGAACGTTCTTGCCATGTTTCTTTCCTCTGTAATCCTTTGTTTCAATGTACAACAGTGTCACCGCTTGTGGTTCCATATGTGATAAGAGCGGGCGTTGAACACATGTCTTCCCAACACAATGCATTTACTATGTGATGCAACAAGTAACATTTCGGTAACGAGCACTTTCAAGATTGGATGAAATACTGTTTAAACAATCGAGAATCATTTTACACCCATAAAATTATTTGATAAGTGATATATTATAATATTTTATTGCTAGAGCCCGCATTTCTAAGCACGTAAAATAGTAAAATAAGCACCAAAATGATGAACATAAGCAGTAAATTAAGCAGAAACGAATACGCGCAAATATGATAGTTTCACAGAATATTTTATTGAAGTCTGTTATAATAAATATGAAAGGTTCGTCATGAGATTTTCCTGTGTAAACCTCCTATGTCTATGAGTGAAAAATTATTTGTATAATGAAAATGTTTTTGCCACATCGCATGACGTCAAAGGCGCATGAGAAAAGCACTGCAGTTCTTCGGTGAATTTCTCCTCAATATGTGCTTTTTTTCGCCAGAAAGCTTTTTAGAAATTTGACACAGTGTTTTGTAGCACCTGATTAAGTTTGTCAAACGTGTGTTTCTAACGACAATATAACTGAAACTTCGTCAGTCAGAAAGCGAATGTAGCATTCCAACTGCTTTAGAAGTTGAGGTATTTTGGAGACATGATTTTGGATGTACTGTATCTTTTCTTGGGTACCACGTTTAGCAAAACATTATTGTGCTGTGGCAATACTGACTGCTTCCTCTGTATTTAGGGAATTCAAAACAGTTTTCACCTCAATGAAATGTTCTGCACAGTATGACACAGCCTCCAACCACTTCTCCACTGTTCTCCTTTTTCTCCTTCTCGAGCACTTCTTTCTTACGCACTTAGCCGAGGCAATAGCGAATCACTGATAAATCACAGATAACTGTGAACTATGCACTTATAAATTTAAATTTTTTGCGTAAAATATGTTGTTTTAATTAAACATCATAAAATAAATAAGCAAAAACGTTTTCCCGAGAAATAAACCTAAATAAGCGCAAACAATTAAAACTGCTCGTCTAGGTGTGCCTTACAAAGTATAACCTTTCTGTTTATCCTTCAAAGTGTCAAAAAAGTTAAGCATTTTGCTTAGAAATCCATGCTTTATTTATTACACATACTGTATTTCATTGCTCAACTTTACTCTGAAGTAGAGAATTTCCTATATGAGGTTGCGATTAAATGTAAGTCTTAAACTCAGTGAAAGTGTATTATATAGAAAGCGGGTTGTTCGGATCAATTCCAATCCTTTTTGCAGTAGGTGTGCTTTGTCAGTGTAGGTGCAGTTGCTGAAACAAGTGGCTATTTTAGGAACCTTAGTATAGGTATACCAAAGCTTATTACTTGACCTTGCAGTGTTCACCTTTCAGGACTTCATGGATATGAACCCTTTTTATTCAGACGTTGATGAGAATCCACTTGGAAGCCTTTTCCCCTATTTATTTCAGTGTAGTACGTTCTGTGGCATATGATGTCATGTAGCAAGCTGCTAATGTGCACACGCCGATGTCCACTAGTTGTGTTTTAGCAGTGACTGTCCCAACGACGAACTGTACACCGAGCTTGTTGTTTTAGCAGTGACTGTCCCAACGAGGAACTGTATACCGAGCTTGTTGTTTTAGCAGTGACTATCCCAACGAGGAACTGTACACCGAGCTTGTTGTTTTAGCAGTGACTATCCCAACGAGGAACTGTACACCGAGCTTGTTGTTTTAGCAGTGACTGTCCCAACGATGAACTGTACACCGAGCTTGTTGTTTTAGCAGTGACTGTCCCAACGACGAACTGTATACCGAGCTTGTTGTTTAGCAGTGACTGTCCCAACGATGAACTGTACACCGAGCTTGTTGTTTTAGCAGTGACTATCCCAACGAGGAACTGTATACCGAGCTTGTTGTTTTAGCAGTGACTATCCCAACGAGGAACTGTATACCGAGCGTGTTGTTTTAGCAGTGACTATCCCAACGACGAACTGTATACCGAGCTTGTTGTTTTAGCAGTGACTATCCCAACGACGAACTGTATACCGAGCTTGTTGTTTTAGCAGTGACTATCCCAACGAGGAACTGTACACCGAGCTTGTTGTTTTAGCAGTGACTATCCCAACGACGAACTGTACACCGAGCTTGTTGTTTTAGCAGTGACTATCCCAACGACGAACTGTATATCGAGCTTGTTGTTTTAGCAGTGACTATCCCAACGAGGAACTGTACACCGAGCTTGTTGTTTTAGCAGTGACTATCCCAACGACGAACTGTACACCGAGCTTGTTGTTTTAGCAGTGACTATCCCAACGACGAACTGTACACCGAGCTTGTTGTTTTAGCAGTGACTATCCCAACGAGGAACTGTATACCGAACTTGTTTTAGCAGTGACTGTCCCAACGAGGAACTGTATACCGAGCTTGTTGTTTTAGCAGTGACTGTCCCAGCGAGGAACTGTATACCGAGCTTGTTGGTTTAATGCATTAACACTATGTCCTGCAGCGAAACAGCTAGACAATCAAATATTGTGAACCAATTAATTGGATTTGTATTTGCAGTTAACATACGCTCGTGTATATTTAAGGCAATTCTTTGCTACCACGTGGTCTCAAGAATTACAAAATGTGCCTTTAAATTTCATCCCTCGAAATGTATTTTCCTGGTGCTTATGTCTGAAGCGGATATTACATGTTACTTATGAAATTACTAGAAAATTAAACGAAGTTCTATTCTTTTGATAAAAGTCCAACAATATTGTTAAAAATGACGAGAACTATAGTGCTTGCTAGTATACACCAGTAGATACTACGTTGCTATGGCAAGTCATTTAACCATAGCGAATGTAATTTTATGTCTGAATACAAATATGGTGTTTGTCCAAGCTATGTTGTGTTTGATGATGACAAACATAACATTTGTCCGGTGCGTGTAGTTATATATAATATTGCTTCTCTCTCTCTCTCTCTCTCTCTCTCTCTCTCTCTCTCTCTCTCTCTCTCTCTCTCTCTCCTGAGAGTGTTGGGATATGGTCGATGTGGAAATGTCGTTTGGAGCAGATATTGGATCCCCAGGCCTACTTTTCAACTCTGTGTAAAGATGTGGCTTTATGAGGTCAAGGTCATCGACTTCTAGATGCTGGACGTCGTCTCCACATCGATAGTCGTGTAGAACACGTGGACTGGTATCGATTGTTGTGCAGCCTCACGTCCACCACAACCACCAACACGGTCCCGTAGCGTGCTGTGCTCTCAAGGATTAACATGCACAATCACTTCATTGATACGAGTTACCGTTTCCTAGTCAAGGTTGACGCACACTGGTCCATCCCGAACAGAACCAACATTTGCAGCCTTGCCTACACACTCACTGCTCGGAATATTCCAACCGGAACATTTAGTTGCTAATAGAGCTGGTCCATCCCGAACAGAACCAACATTTGCAGCCTTGCCTAATTGCTCACTACTCGGAATATTCCAACAGGAACATTTAGTTGCTAATAGAGCTGGTCCATCCCGAACAGAACCAACATTTGCAGCCTTGCCTACACACTCACTGCTCGGAATATTCCAACCGGAACATTTAGTTGCTAATAGAACTGGTCCATCCCGAACAGAACCAACATTTGCAGCCTTGCCTAATTGCTCACTACTCGGAATATTCCAACCGGAACATTTAGTTGCTAATAGAACTGCTCCATCCCGAACGGAACCAACATTTGCAGCCTTGCCTAATTGCTCACTACTCGGAATATTCTAACCGGAACATTTAGTTGCTAATAGAGCTGGTCCATCCCGAACGGAACCAACATTTGCAGCCTTGCCTAATTGCTCACTACTCGGAATATTCCAACCGGAACATTTAGTTGCTAATAGAACTGGTCCATCCCGAACGGAACCAACATTTGCAGCCTTGCCTAATTGCTCACTACTCGGAATATTCTAACCGGAACATTTAGTTGCTAATAGAGCTGGTCCATCCCGAACAGAACCAACATTTGCAGCCTTGCCTACACACTCACTGCTCGGAATATTCCAACCGGAACATTTAGTTGCTAATAGAACTGGTCCATCCCGAACAGAACCAACATTTGCAGCCTTGCCTACACACTCACTGCTCGGAATATTCCAACCGGAACATTTAGTTGCTAATAGAACTGGTCCATCCCGAACAGAACCAACATTTGCAGCCTTGCCTAATTGCTCACTGCTCGGAATATGCCAACCGGAACATTTAGTTGCTAATAGAACTGGTCCATCCCGAACAGAACCAACATTTGCAGCCTTGCCTACACACTCACTGCTCGGAATATTCCAACCGGAACATTTAGTTGCTAATAGAACTGGTCCATCCCGAACAGAACCAACATTTGCAGCCTTGCCTAATTGCTCACTACTCGGAATATTCCAACAGGAACATTTAGTTGCTAATAGAACTGGTCCATCCCGAACAGAACCAACATTTGCAGCCTTGCCTACACACTCACTGCTCGGAATATTCCAACCGGAACATTTAGTTGCTAATAGAACTGGTCCATCCCGAACAGAACCAACATTTGCAGCCTTGCCTACACACTCACTGCTCGGAATATTCCAACCGGAACATTTAGTTGCTAATAGAACTGGTCCATCCCGAACAGAACCAACATTTGCAGCCTTGCCTACACACTCACTGCTCGGAATATTCCAACCGGAACATTTAGTTGCTAATAGAACTGGTCCATCCCGAACAGAACCAACATTTGCAGCCTTGCCTAATTGCTCACTGCTCGGAATATGCCAACCGGAACATTTAGTTGCTAATAGAACTGGTCCATCCCGAACAGAACCAACATTTGCAGCCTTGCCTACACACTCACTGCTCGGAATATTCCAACCGGAACATTTAGTTGCTAATAGAACTGGTCCATCCCGAACAGAACCAACATTTGCAGCCTTGCCTAATTGCTCACTACTCGGAATATTCCAACAGGAACATTTAGTTGCTAATAGAACTGGTCCATCCCGAACAGAACCAACATTTGCAGCCTTGCCTAATTGCTCACTACTCGGAATATTCTAACCGGAACATTTAGTTGCTAATAGAGCTGGTCCATCCCGAACAGAACCAACATTTGCAGCCTTACCTACACACTCACTGTTCGGAATATTCCAACCGGAACATTTAGTTGCTAATAGAACTGGTCCATCCCGAACAGAACCAACATTTGCAGCCTTGCCTAATTGCTCACTGCTCCGAATATTCCAACAGGAACATTTAGTTGCTAATAGAACTGCTCCATCCCGAACAGAACCAACATTTGCAGCCTTACCTACACACTCACTGCTCGGAATATGGCAACCGGAACATTTAGTTGCTAATAGAACTGGTCCATCCCGAACAGAACCAACATTTGCAGCCTTACCTACACACTCACTGCTCGGAATATTCCAACAGGAACATTTAGTTGCTAATAGAACTGGTCCATCCCGAACAGAACCAACATTTGCAGCCTTGCCTACACACTCACTGCTCGGAATATTCCAACAGGAACATTTAGTTGCTAATAGAACTGGTCCATCCCGAACAGAACCAACATTTGCAGCCTTGCCTAATTGCTCACTACTCGGAATATTCTAACCGGAACATTTAGTTGCTAATAGAACTGGTCCATCCCGAACGGAACCAACATTTGCAGCCTTGCCTACACACTCACTGCTCGGAATATTCCAACAGGAACATTTAGTTGCTAATAGAACTGGTCCATCCCGAACAGAACCAACATTTGCAGCCTTGCCTACACACTCACTGCTCGGAATATTCCAACAGGAACATTTAGTTGCTAATAGAACTGGTCCATCCCGAACGGAACCAACATTTGCAGCCTTGCCTAATTGCTCACTACTCGGAATATTCCAACCGGAACATTTAGTTGCTAATAGAACTGGTCCATCCCGAACGGAACCAACATTTGCAGCCTTGCCTACACACTCACTGCTCGGAATATTCCAACCGGAACATTTAGTTGCTAATAGAACTGGTCCATCCCGAACGGAACCAACATTTGCAGCCTTGCCTAATTGCTCACTACTCGGAATATTCCAACCGGAACATTTAGTTGCTAATAGAACTGGTCCATCCCGAACGGAACCAACATTTGCAGCCTTGCCTACACACTCACTGCTCGGAATATTCCAACCGGAACATTTAGTTGCTAATAGAATTGCCAAAACAGCAACTGACCGAGGAAAAGGTGGAAGGAACAAGACTAGGGCCAAAACAGGCTAAATAGCCTAAGTCGTGTTGAAGAAGAAGAAGAAGAAGAAGAAGAAGAAGAAGAAGAAGAAGAGGGTGAAGAAGAAGAAGGTGAAGAAGAAGAAGATGAAGAAGAAGGTGAAGAAGATGATGAAGAAGAAGGTGAAGAAGAACAAGGTGAAGAAGAAGATGATGAAGAAGAAGGTGGAGAAGATGAAGAAGACGAAGAAGAAGAAGAAGAAAGTGAAGAAGAAGAAGGAAGTGAAGAAGAAGATGAAGAAGAAGGTGAAGAAGAAGGTGAAGAAGAAGATGAAGAAGAAGAAGAAGGTGAAGAAGATGAAAAAGAAGGTGAAGAAGAAGGTGAAGAAGATGAAGAAGAAGACTAAGAAGACGAAGACGAAGAAGACGAAGAAGAAGACGAAGACGAAGAAGAAGACGAAGAAGAAGACGAAGAAGAAGACGAAGACGAAGAAGAAGACCAAGAAGACGAAGAAGAAGACGAAGAAGAAGACGAAGACAAAGAAGAAGAAGTTTAGTTATTCATCAAAATATATATGGATACAGCAGATAAAGCCGCAGCTCCTCGGAAGAGAATATGTTCAGTCAATTGAAGAAGGAAGGGAGAAACATGGATTCACAGCATAAATCAGGAAAGAGATCAGTATGGTGAATTATGCTTTTCCAGACTCAAGAACACCCTACGAACGTTTTTCAAGGTTTAACTGTTTGTGATAGTTGAGTCTGCATATTTATACAAATGTTTAAAATTTTGTACAGTCAACATTAATAACTCGTCATCCATTGTTGCTGGTCCCTGCTTCTATATACAGTTTGTTCACCAGCTCATGGTCCCTGGAAGGAATTCAGCAAGTCACAACGTCAGTAAACAAGACATCTGAAGCGGGAATCGTGCTTCTAATCGCGCTTACGGCAATGTTGCCAATCTTGGAAAGTGTATTCACGCTAGATCAGTGAAAGAACCTCTGATATACTGGATAACTTAAGTGCAGTTCAGTTTTTGCGGTTATAACAGACTTATAATTTGATATTCAAAAGTTGGCATTATGTAAATTGATATGGAAATCTGATGTGTTGCACTCACGAGACGCTCTGCGGTTGTACTAACCATTCTTACAAACTCTTATTTCTATATCTTCTTCGTGCTAGTTGAGATAAACATTTCCAGAAATTATCTTATTGTTTATTTTCTTGAGGGAAAAGGGGAAAATGGGAATACAGTAGGCTTTGAGTGATAGTCAAATCTTTTAATGCTTTGAGATTCCGCTCCCTTTGCACGGCTAACATATAAAAAGATGAATCACGATCATCTACTGGTCGAAAGTTTGTTTTCCAAAACTCACACAAATAACAAGGAATATCTCCGAAATGGTTCACTCCACAAAAAGAAATTAATCAGACATAAATTGTGTGTTTTAGCAAGATCTACCTTTTTGCATAGTAAGAGTTAGTCTGTCTTACAGTTTAACAGTTATGAAAATGTCATCCGGAGTAAACAGAACAACATGGGCTATAGCCAGAAAAATTAAAATATACATTTCATTTGTCATAAGAATATGGCATTTTAATCAAAATCATTAGAGCCATTTTCGAGAAAATCGAAATTCTCGAAACTTTTTCCATGTAAAGGGTAGCTTAGGGTGGAGGAATTTTGTTCAAAATCTTCGTGTTGCATCCTTAAAAGATGTTTAACTTAAATACAAACTTTTTAACAGACTTTTCGTTTTTCGTTTGCTGTTCATAGGCACACACCCTGATACACACACACACACACACACACACACACACACACACACACACACAAACACACACACACACACACGGACCATTTCGGAGATATTCCTTGTTATTTGTGCGAGCTTTGGAAAAGAAACTTTCCTCAAATGGAACATCGTTATTCATTTTTATATGTTAGCCGTGCAAACAGAAGTTTGTAAGCTTTAAAAGACCTGACTATCGCTCAAATCCTACTGTATTCCCATATTGCCCTTGTACCTACAGTAAAATAGGCAATAAGATAATTTCTGAAAATGTTTGTCTTAACTAACACGAAGAACATGTAGGAATACGAGTTTGTAAGAATGGTTAGTGCAAGAGTAGAGAAAGTAAAGTGAATGCAAAACATCAGATTTTTTTCTATCAGTTCACTATCATTTTGACACATAGAGTAGATATATGATTAAAATATATAGTAATAAGTAATGAAAAGTATACTCATATTTCAGTTTAATAATTAAACTCCAGAAAACCAGAAGAAATGCTAAACTCAGTTTTGAAAATTTAGATATGTTTAGCTTAATGAACTTCTACAATTGGAAGCTTTCAAGGCCGGAATTAGCATTAAAGCTAGAGATTTCTTCCGGGCTTAAAAGTCGTGGTTTGCTGGAGTTTAGGGGTCTAGACGTTTCGTCCACACCTGCGGTGGACATCATCGTTGGCGTGGTCTGAGTCTTCTCGGCGAAGGTTACAACAGTTACAACAGAATCGATGGCTGGACCCCTAAACTCCAGCAGACCACGGCTTTTAAGTCCGGAAGAAATCTCTAGCTCTAATGCTACAGAAATGTTAGAAGTCCTCCTAAATGTCAATAATGTTAAACGTAGAATATAAATGCCCTAAATATTGAAAATACGGAAGTTCGCCTTACACTCGCTCATAAGGGACCGTTGTTGCCTGTGCTGAGACGTAACCAACTGTTACATGCAGTGGTCCCTCTTGTTATCTCTCAGAACAGCGGCAGTGCAGTAGCTTTGTGTTAATGATCAGCCATAAGCCTATTGCAACTTAGCACTATTTATTATAAAATACCTATATGACCAATTATAAACTTAACGATTATTATCCATAATTGGGATCTATTGACCTCTAAACCTGTACCAAAATGTACGGAATGGTCTTCATCAACATCTTAAGATGAAGATCATTTTAACTTAGTTTTGTCTATTGCTGTAGGGGAAAAGCTAATTGCTAGAATAACCCACATGGAATCGGCCCACAGTTCTGAACTGGAAAATTATCAATGCCCGTTGACGAGATTTTGAACGTTAGCGAGGAAACATTGGTGGTAATATTAGAGTGAGTGATACGGAGTGGGTTCAGGTCTGAAGCCAGGCCTACTGTACATATGCACCCAAGGGGGCATCCCGGGAGGAAGGATGTGGTGGCCAGATCAAGACTAACGGCATAAAGGTCCCTAAGGTTTCCCACGACACCTGGGCCAACCTGGGGTATCTCGGCGCAGGGTCCAACGTCCCTAGATGCCGCCACCTTTTCCACCCGAATCCGACGAACGAGGGACGGAAAGAGTTCCTTTGTACATATAATATCTTCGCTGACCTTGCGACCCTTAAACAACCAACGGGATGAAGGGTAAGTGAGTGAATGAAACGACAGGGAAGGACAGGAAATTCGAGGGGTGTAATCATCCTTCCCAGCATTCTCCTAGCGACCCGGGGAAACCCTAAAAAAATCTATGGGTCAGGAAGATCGGCCATGGGAATCGAACCCACGACCTTCTGAATGGTAGCCTCACACTTTACCTCTCGCTCGGTAGTAGTAGTAGTCTTACACTGAATTTATTTGTATACCTCGCTGAGGGAGTTAATCAGCCAACATGCGGTACTGTGAAGTTTTCCCTCTTGTACTTTATCTATATGCGGCTACTGGTATGCTAAATGCATGCACGAGAGTCTGTGAGGTTTAACTTGTCCGGTTTGGTTCCGTCCTTGTCTTTAGGGTGCTGCACCTGCTCTATCTAAGTTCTTGGGAAGCACGCATCCCCCCGGAGCCGTCTCTTGTCTGTTAAATGGCCGCATGCACTATCGGAAAGAGAGAGACAACAAGAGCGGATTGTTTCTGTCTCTTTCTTTTTTGGACCTGACAAGTTGAATCTCACAGACTATAACTTGCACTGTTTGTGTATGTGCAGTTCTCTGCAAGCCACTTTAACGCGTTGCATGCAGTTTGTGGACGAGAAACAGTGGCGACGTTAATTTCATGCATTAGCAACATACACACAAAATCCCTTCTGTCTGGATTTGCACGAGGAAGTCTTGTGCTCCGAACTGTACATTATATTCTTGGGCGTTTATAAAACAGTACTCTTAATGAGCGCCACTCTGTGTTAATTTGCTGCGAAACACGCCTTTCTTTAAAAGAAAAACAAATAGCATAGTGAAAACAGGAACATTTCTTCGGCATTCTTATCTTTTTATTTCACCTCATATACCCGTAACTACCTTTTATGTAGTATATGGGTGTCCCAAAATTAGACCGGCAACTTTTGGGAACTGATAGATAACATTATTGTAAACACTTTTTCTTAAGAAGTTTTTTGCTGCAGCGCTTCGTTTAAGCGCTAGACGAGTTAATGTCATAGATTACTGCTTTCCACCCAGTTTAAGTATTTACAGCAAAATCGACAATGTGAATTAGTATTGCATTTATCTTAGCAAGGCACACAATATTAATCCAAGAAACAAACACAGAGAACACATAAATAAAACACAAACATCTCATTGTTTACAGTTAACCATATTTTTACTATTCAAAATTAGACCGACAACCTTTTAAACCAGAGAAATGGCTGGTATCTTTGCGAGAGTACGGCAGAATAGGGCACGTCGATGCACTCTTTGTGTTAATCGCAATGGGCGTGCGTTCCAACATTTGCTTTGAATAGCAAAGCTGTGATTAACTGTAAACAATGAGATGTTTGTTTTTTGTTTATGTGTTCTGTGTTTGTTTATTGGATTAAGATTGTGTGCGTTACTAAGATAAATGCAGTACCAATTTGCATTGTTGATTTTGCTGTAAATACATAAACTGGGTGGGAGGCAGTCATCTATGATACCTATTAACTCGTCTAGCGCTTAAACGAAGCACCGCAGCAGAAAACTTCTTAAGAAAAAGTGTTTACAATAATGTTGTCTATCAGCTCCCAAAGTTTGTAGGTCTAATTTTGGGACAGCCTGTATATGTTGGCCCGCATTAGAGCTCCTATCGATAAATATTTATCTAAACGAACAATATTATAGGTACTTTATAATGAAGTAAGAATAAATAGCTTCCTCAAGTCAGAAGTAATTTTTCAAATCATATTTTCTATAGAAGTGTGTCTGTTTTCGTAATTTTACATCTTATTCATTAGTGTGAGTAAAGGAAACATTTTAAAATTCATAGTAAGTTTTATTGGGTATACAATAATGAATACAAATAACCTTTTTTCTTGAAAAATGTGTTATTCATAAAGGAGTAGCATTTTTTATTGAAAAGGTACAATATTTCCACTATATCTCTGCAATTCTTCATTCTTAGCATGAAAACTCTGTTCATCACCTGAAGGCGTTGAAGTTTCCTTTGGTGTAATCGGTGAAAAATCTGTGGATACAAAAGACCCATAACTCCTACCTATTTTAGAAACCCATGTAACTTGTGACCACGAGAAATAAATAAGCTTGCCAACGTAGGAGGTCCATCCATATAAGATGTTTAGGTGTATTACTTCTGTGGAATTGGAGGGTATTACTAAGTTGATTGAGCGCGAATTGCTTCCCCAAAGCGTTTATCCGCGCAGGGGGGATCCAAATGAGTGTACAAAAGTAACTAGTATTTCCATAATAACATTACCCCTCTCCTAAAAAAATTATTTTTATACTTCCGTAATAAAAGTAGGCGATTCTTAAGTAACAAGATATGCTGATTTTGAAAGTTACCACATAAATCTCCTATCATGTCAGGTTAAAAATATATGAAGACATTTAGGTACTCACCTACGATGACAAAGGCCTGGTTAAATTGTACAGCATGTTTTCATGTTCACATTTTGTAAGTACCTGCGTAAGAAATCGTACAGGACAAAGGTGGGCAACCTATGGCATGCGAGTTATCGGCTGGTACGAGGACTTGTTTTCTTTGTCGTAAATCTAAAATATTCAAAAGTTGCGAACTGATGTGCCATTTTAAGCTTCCTTTTCAGAAGCACGTATTATCTTCGTGGAGGTAAATTCCATGTTCGGTAGGTACCTAGTGTAATTTTTGGCCAAGTGTTGAGCAAGTTAAATTGAGGTGACGGGACGGGACGCTATAATTGCAGTTGCAGCGCCTCCTCCTCGGAAGTCAGGATTATTTAAAGAGAAGGAACGACACGAATCCCCCTCTGAGCGTCAGACCACCTACTCCTTTCCTACGTCATCTGCTCTGGCGCCGGCAGATGATTTCAGTTACCATGTTTCCACCCTCGGCTTGTCTGGGAAATTAGATGAAGAGTCTATCCTTGCACCCTTTAGGAACTCCCGTCCTACAATGTAACTCCTCTCATTAGCCCTTCCGGTTCCTCCTGATCCAGTTCTGTTTATGAGGTCACTGGTCACTGGTCACTGGGTAAATACGATCTCTTAACAGTAAATAGTCGCAATACACATGATCCCAAGGAAACATTGTACTCTGGTACTTTTCCTATGTATCTGTGGCAATTATAAGCAATAATAAAACGTTCTGTCGTCCCAAAGTCATTTAAATAGAAGCTATAATGCAGAATAACAGTGATAGGTACTACCAGTGAATGTCTAGAGAGATTGCACTTCGGTTAATACAATAAATGGTTATAATTTGCTCTTTTATTTGCTGTCCATTAAATGCGCCACATAAACCTCACCCTCAAGACTCAGGAGCCACTATACGTGCAGCAGAATGACATAATATGCTCAAACCACTTCAATAACTCTAATATGAAATGTCGGGATGTTCTGCTTAGCATCTCCTCTCTCAATATGAAATATTTCGCTTAGCACTCGAATATGAAATGGTTTGCAGCTTGTATAAAATACATATCAATCAATCGAACTTTGTTACTGTTTAAATTAGGATGAAGCATTACTTGGGGCTGCTCTCGGTAAGGCGAACCAGTTGTTCTTTAACTAAATATGAACATAGGACAATGTCAGACTAGTAAATTTCACCGTGACCTGCTTCTGTTCCTTTCCAATATGAATATTTGTTCCGCCTTTGTATGTAAATGTGCACAAATGACAAAGGAAGATTGTGAGCACCGTGTATGTAGATATCTATATTCTCTATATGCAGTAGGGTAAGGATGAGGCAAATGGACAAGACGGACGCGTGCTAAGAATATTTAGTGTAGGTATTCTTCGTACCAATCTTGTTATCACTGTGCCGAGCATACGTTAGAGTTGTGTCGACATATTGTGCAAGGGATCTGTGATTATGTCAAAGGAAAATGCAATCCAGCAACAGAAACGAAACATGTAAGAAATATTTCTCATTTAGTTACCTGAACTGGAAGATTCATCCGTTGTACATAAGGTTTTATGGAAAAAGAAGTCGTAAAACAGTGATTCAGAACACACGTGGCGACATCAGGGACCCATCTAGCTTACTAGAGGAAGTCCGAAGTGTCGGTCTGGGTGGCTCAGTTGGTTAGACGCTGGCCTACGGATCCCAAGGTCGCGGGTTCAACCCCGGCCCAGGTCGATGGTTTTTAAGTGTGCTTAAAAACGACAGCTCCATGTCAGTAGATTTACTGGCATGTAAAAGAACTCCTGCGGGACAAAATTCCGGCACACCGGCGACGCTGATGTGATCCTGGCAATTGACAGCGTCGTTAAAGAACAAAATAATTTTTTTTGAAGTCCTAAGCCTGTCTGTCTTGTGTTATTTTCTGTTGAACAGCACGATGGGACAGAAGGACACGGCTCGGGTAGGGCAAAAGACGACGCATTTAATTCAAAACAAGTTTTCAAACAGTTGTAAATGCGAATCATATCTAAATAATAATTTGCATCATAGTTATTGAAGTTAAATTCAGTTGCGTGTTTATTTTCACACGTAAATAGAGAACCTGGTTTTCAAAATTAGAATTTTTAGTCTCAGAATCACGTTGCCTTGGAAAATTTTCAGGAGGTAAGCCCAAATAAATGGGAACGACACAAGAAAAGAAAAAGGTCAGGCTCAAGCGTTTATCCCTTGGTAAGCCTTAAACAAGTTCCTTGGATATTAAAAGTAAATCAGGAATCAAAAGGAAATCCAGAAAATGTTGGGTTACAACAAGTCCAGTGTTTATAAATGATCTAAAAGCTAGGGAAACTGCCAGCGCTGGAAAAGAAAAGGCAGTAGCAGCGAAAGCCCACAAGGATGAGAGGAGGGTTGTCTGTGATAAAGAGAATGCCAACAGTGTTACAGTGCAGCACCTCAGTTCTCCAAACTAGTACCATGTTAGGTGTATCAAACCCGGAAATGATCTATATTTTTGTGTCATAATTGTATGTAATTTAGTTAAAAGTGTGCTTATAGCTTGAAATACCTGTTTTAGAGGTTTAGGATGCCGCCGAGACAGTTATTGGGATTCCATAGCCGTTTCCACAGAGTAGAATGCACAAGTTGAATGCGTTGTCCAGAAGCGATCATAACGGATCTGAAAACAAATTAAGAACTAAAGTTAAAAGGAATGCGGAAGTTACTAACAAATACATTTTCCCACTGTGACTTAGTTCAATGATGCAGTATTGTCAACTTATATCAGTTGATATTTTAATATTCAATTGTTGACTTGCTGATCTAGAATACTAAATTCTCTATGACACCAACGACATGTTCCCATTGTCAGTTGCACATTAGAGAGAAAGGTAAGGCGCTAACGTAAGTTGCATTATGGTCAAGGGAAACGAAAAGTAGCGTACTGTCCGTGGATTAACGTTAACCATGTTTCAGCATTTAAGCAACAAAATTGATTGGTTAAAGAATGACGGACAACTTTGTAGCCGCAACAATGTTGCCAGAATGCCCTTCTCTTAAATAGTTCTAAGTAACACGGGTAAATACATTAATATGATGAATACAATCAAATAGCACGGCGAGCGAGACGACTCCGCGGTGATGTGTGAAGTCCTGGGTTCTGTGTATGGGTCCGATCATCCTGAGCATAGACTTTTGTAGTTTTCCCTGGTTGGCAAGGCGAATGCTGGGATGATTTGTCTTCTGTCATGAATTTTCTTTCCCTCATTTCCTTCCCCTACAGGTACGCTTATGGGGTGACGCAATGCCTGTCGATGGCAGCCTTTCCTGAGCCACCTCCAGTGGGTCGACCCTTCTCTGAGCATCCTACCCGTGTGAACACGTCTCTTTTGGCCGACCTATAGCCTCCTACAGTTCCTTGACCTTTTGCTCCGTACCCACCAAAGTCCCGTGTTGGGTGAGATGCGTGCTCTCCTTTCCGTTCCCTAGTCATTCATTCAATCAAACAACACTTTTGTTCCAAAGGACGTTGGCCACTGCAGTCTTTGTACAAACACACCAACACACTCATTCTGTCTGCTGCTGCTGCTGCTGCTGCTGCTGCTGCTGCTGAGCTATTTTGAACAAAGAATGGCGTGTAGTGGGCGTCCCAAACATCTTCAAGGTGGAGTGCTTTGACTTTCCATTTCTTTCTTCTTTAACGCAAACTACACCTGTGGTTCATTTTGCCAACCGAACTAATAGAATATGATAATGTAGTACGTTGAATTCACTTTTTGTTAGTAGGTGTATTGTTATTATTAGAACTGATATATTTTTTCATAGGTACTTAACGTCGAGTTTTACATCTTTAGGTTCTTCAATGCCTCAACAGGCATGCACATTATCAACTAGGAATCTTATATCTGATTGGCGGATTTGGATGCCTTTTTAGACACACATGGGTTGCAGGTTTTGCTGAATGCTTACACTGCCATCTAGTACTGTCTTCTTGTTTACAGACTATCTGACTCTCGATCCTGTTCTTGCCTTCTGGGTCTTTCTCTGGTTTAGAATATGAAGTTCTTTATGCTCGTTTATCAGTTGTCATGGTACAATGCAAGGCACCATGGAATGGAACAAACTGCGGGGTTTATAAGGAAAAGTGAAAAACCGTAAAAGTAAACCTTTTTCAGAAAACTCATCCCAAAGGAAATTCGAACTTGCAATCTAACGCTATGGAGATTTGCACATACACTTCTACTATTTTGTGCTGAAAGAAGATGATATTCAGTTTCACACTTCTGTAACATCCCTATTTATAAATATATTACGGAGCTTTAGGTAATCACATAGTTACTTCTAAATATTTCTATTTAGGGAGGTGTTTAGCGCCCGCTTTTACTACATGCGGCACCGCAGGTGGTGACACTGTTGATATATGGAATGAAGATGGATCACCGGTGGAGTGATATGACTGGGGAAACCGGAGCCCCTGTGCAACCTCATCCGCAATAAATCCCAAATGCGGTTGTCTGGGATCGAACCCGGGCCGCTTTGGTGAGAGGTGAATGGTCTAACCACTCGACCACGGCGCGGCCTCTAGATATTGCTACACTAAGAAAATGAATATTTCAAAAGCACTGATAAGGCTTCACTCTGGTGCACACGGTCATGGTCGTGTGGAATATTTGTGGGTTCGAGTCCCGCTGTTAGCCATGTGGATAGAAACGCTATAGAAGAAGCCAAGGGAAATGCACACTGCTATACATTTATATTAAAGTATTGTGACAAATGACAAGTCCAATTACTTGTTATGTTATTTTGTTTCGATTAAACCTGAATTACATTTCACAGCCCGTGGCCTTGCAACTTAGGGCTGTTCTATCGTAACCTCTGATAATTAACCACTCACTTAGTGATTTGAACTAACTTCTCTGTCCGTGCCGGCTCGCTTATATAGCCGAGCATTAGGTACCGGCTATTTTTCTGAAAATCGAAGTTTCGCGAAGTTTCTCAACAAGCCCTGCACCCGAAGCTTCTAAAACTGGGTGGGAACGCCGTTTGTTGTTAGGCGACATTGTGACGTGCTGCATACGAACGCGGTGGTGTGAGGTAGCCGACCTTGAGCGACTTTCACCACAGGATTTCTAGCATTTGCACATTCTCTGCGACTTGAACTTGCTGTACTATTAATTTTAGGTGTGAGGTTAGGATCAAACACAAACAGAAGTATTCTAAGCTCCTTGCGGAGCTCTGCCAGTTTGTAGGCTTTCTGTAAAAGGCAGATATTCACTGAAAGAGACAATAAAAAATAATTTTAAGGGAAAATATTGTAGGCAACTGAGTGTCACAAAAGTAGACCTCATTGATGGTAACAAAACTACCCCATGTCGCAATGTAGAATATTAAGGCAATTCTACCAATTAAGCTCGTGCTCGTTTTAACTTCTGGAACTTATAAGGAAACAGTCAAATGTTTTAGAACTCTCCAATGCTCAATGCCCATACGCTTCATCACCAACTCTAATGTATTCCTATTCTTTGTATGTTAATCCGAAATGGTTGCAGCGTTTCACGGTTATATCCATGAAACGTCAACAGTGTTCAGCTGTTCAATTTGTTAGTCCTGATGTAAAGTGGAAAATAAGGTTTACACCTCGGCTTCGGTAACACAGGCTCACAGTTCAAATCACGTCGGGATCCGATTGCAGATTCACCTCTGACCTAATGGCATTGAAGCGTTGTTCAGAGCCTGAGGTGACCTATGCTGTAAAAGGACAATTTACACTGTTGAAAACAATGAAACACAAGAAGCATAAATCTGTGATAGCCTTAAACATAAAGCTGGAAATATTTGAAACGGCTAATGAAACCTTCTTCTTTTCCTGATTCCCCTCCCCTTACGTAGGACTTACAAGCCAGTGCCTAGGGTCAGACGCCTGTCGGGGAGCACAGGGACCTATGTACCAGACAGAGTGAACATGTGGAAGTATGAGAGTGAGGACTTACAAACCAGTGCCTAGGTTCAGACGTCTGTCGGGGAGCACAGGAACCTATGGACCGGACAGAGTGAACAAGTGGAAGTATGAGAGTGAGGACTTACAAGCCAGTGCCTAGGGTCAGACGCCTGTCGGGGAACACAGGGACCTATGGACCGGACAGAGTGAACAAGTGGAAGTATGAGAGTGAGGACTTACAAGCCAGTGCCTAGGGTCAGACGCCTGTCGGGGAGCACAGGAACCTATGGACCGGACAGAGTGAACAAGTGGAAGTATGAGAGTGAGGACTTACAAGCCAGTGCCTAGGGTCAGACGCCTGTCGGGGAACACAGGGACCTATGGACCGGACAGAGTGAACAAGTGGAAGTATGAGAGTGAGGACTTACAAGCCAGTGCCTAGGGTCAGACGCCTGTCGGGGAACACAGGGACCTATGGACCGGACAGAGTGAACAAGTGGAAGTATGAGAGTGAGGACTTACAAGCCAGTGCCTAGGGTCAGACGCCTGTCGGGGAACACAGGGACCTATGGACCGGACAGAGTGAACATGTGGAAGTATGAGAGTGAGGACTTACAAGCCAGTGCCCAGGGTCAGACGCCTGTCGGGGAACACAGGGACCTATGGACCGGACAGAGTGAACATGTGGAAGTATGAGAGTGAGGACTTACAAGACAGTGCCTAGGGTCAGACGCCTGTCGGGGAACACAGGGACCTATGGACCGGACAGAGTGAACATGTGGAAGTATGAGATTGAGGACTTACAAGCCAGTGCCCAGGGTCAGACGCCTGTCGGGGAGCACAGGAACCTATGTACCAGACAGAGTGAACATGTGTAAGTATGAGAGTGAGGACTTACAAGCCAGTGCCTAGGGTCAGACGCCTGTCGGGGAGCACAGGAACCTATGTACCAGACAGAGTGAACATGTGTAAGTATGAGAGTGAGGACTTACAAGCCAGTGCTTAGGGTCAGAACCCTGTTGGGGAGCACAGGAACCTATGTACCAGACAGAGTGAACATGTGTAAGTATGAGAGTGAGGACTTACAAGCCAGTGTCTAGGGTCAGACGCCTGTCGGGGAACACAGGAACCTATGGACCAGACAGAGTGAACACCAGCAAGTAAGAGAGTGAGGACTTACAAGCCAGTGTCCAGGGTCAGACGCCTGTCGGGGAGCACGGGAACCTATGTACCAGACAGAGTGAACATCTGGAAGTATGAGAGTGAGGACTTACAAGCCAGTGCCTAGGGTCAGACGCCTGTCGGGGAGCAGAGGAACCTATGTACCAGACAGAGTGAACACCTGGAAGCGAGTGGTCAGCCAAGCACCAGGTATGATGGTGAGGACTTACAAGCCCGTGGGTAGGATCAGACGCCTGTCGGGGAGCACAGAACCTATGGGCTGGACAGAGTAAACACATTTAAGTGAGTGGTCAGCCAGGCACCAGGTATGATAGTGAGGACTTACAAGCCAGTGCCCAGGGTCAGACGCCTGTCGGGGAGCAGAGGAACCTATGTACCAGACAGAGTGACCATCTGGAAGCGAGTAGTCAGCCCAGCACCAGGTATGATAGTGAGAAAGAGGATGATATAAAATGCAGGCGAAATGGATGATTTGAAAGGTGATGATGGAGCAATTGGTGGAATGAGTGACGGGGGAAACCGGAGACCTCGGAGCAAACCCGCCCAGACGCCGCTTCGCCCACCACGAACACCACATGAGGGTCCCTGGGTTCGAACCCGTGCCGCCTAGGTGTTAGGCGAACGGTCTAACCACTCGGCCACAGCGCCGCCTACTAATGAAAACGACAAATTAAATTACTTTACTGCACTTAGTAAATGTGGGCCTGTCTCCGATTTGTGTGTTATCCAAAATCCAGCAAAAATAATCAGGGTATCTCGAATGTTGAATGTTTTAATCAACATTCTTATAGTCATTTTGACAGAACAATATTTTATCAAATGACATTTATAGGAGAAAAGAACCGATTAGAACAAAAAGTTGTAAATAACCGTTGCGTAGAACTAAGAAAACTAAAATCCAACGCAACAGCTCATGAAGGGCCAAGCCTTGCCACCCGGCCGCTACGTCCCCCACCTCTGCCCACTACAGGCGTCATGAGTGAGGTGCAGTACTGGAGGGTGGGACGTGGTCAGCACCCCGAGGCCTACTACACATGGTTGCCACTTCTGTTGTGAGTCGGTGCCTAGCCTACTTATAGGCACTGTTTAGCGCGCTCTGTGAATAGTGAAAACAGAGGACCTTTGCCTAGTCTTGTGCTGTTATTTGCGTCAACTTAAGCTATTATGATGCACCTTCTCTTGCGACTTCAGTGAAAATATCCTTTCCTCGAAGAGACAAAACTTAATTATGAAGTTCATTGTAAAATTTGCATTGCGACATTTTCGATTTCACCTAATAGAAACTCGGATATTGCTCAGCATCAGAAATCAAACAAACAAAAATTGACTTCTTGTGCTGCATTTGCAACAGCTTTTAAAACCAGTGACTTCTTCACCCCCACCCCCCGAAAAAAAGAAAAAAAAACGGGTAAGTTTTTGTCACATATCCTAAGAAATTCTTGTTATGTTTAAGAGGTGGAACCAGGACTGAAAAATCAATGCCATAGCCGGGATTGGAACCACGAGGCTGCACTAAGCTAACATTTAACATTGCTCATACACGGCTTGTGTGTTTAAAAACAGCAGCAGTAAATTCGTTGGCATAAATAAATAATAATTCTCTGCTTATGTTGTTTCTATTAACTATGTATTTAGAAACTGTAAACAAATAACACCATAAACACGCTTTAATGAACGGCTAATGGTGTATTTGATTTTCGGAAAGTAGTGATCAGTTATTACAGCTTTTCAGGCGTCCCGTATTTCAGCGAAGAAAAATCTGATGTGTTGCACTCACATGACTTTCTCTACTCTTGTACTAACTCTTATTCCTATATCTTCTTCATGTTAGTAGAGATAAATATTTGCAGAAATTATCATATTGCTTATTTCCTTGTAGGTACAAGGGGAATATGGGAGTACGAGTGATAGCTCGCTTTGAGTGATAGTCAAATCTTTTAAACCGTTCAAATTCCGTTCTCTTTGCACGGTTACCATATAAAAAATTAATAATGATGTTCCATTTGATGGACGTATAAGTTCTCCAAAAGTCACACAAATAACAAGGAATATCTCCGAAACAGTCCACTCTACAAAAAAGTTATTTAGACATACACTGTGTGTTCTAGTAAGTTCTACTTTTTTGTATAGTAAGATTTGGTCTATTTCCTACGGTTTACCAGTTATGCAAAAGTCATCCAGAGTAAATAAGACTTCATGGGCTATAGCCATAAAATTCAAAATATGCATTTCATTTGAAATAAAAATATCTCAAAAATGTGACATTTTAATCATAATCGTTAAAGCCATTTTCAAAAGGGTAGTGTGGTAACTTTGGTTTTTCACCGACTTTCCGTTTTTGAGCTATGCTGTCCACATACGGACATAAGACACACACACGGGCCTTTTTCTAAAAATGCTTTTTTTTTTTTTTTTTTATTTTTTTATTCAGGGGGCCTGAAAACATATATTTGCGGTGAACACAATACGAAATAGAGAAATTAAACAATGGTAGGCTTAGTCTTAGCTCGAATTGATTCTTCTTTTTGTTAATGTGGCTAACGCAATGCCATATCCATCCCCTCCTATTCTTTTAGACCTTTCCACCACGTAGTTAGCAACTGTCAATCACCTTTTTGATTGGCGCCGAGTATAAATCACGTTTGATATCCACCCGACCTTACGTTTGTTAATTATACTTTTTACATACACACTTCGCGCTTGCCCGCAGTGCAAACATTTCTACATGTAAGAATGCTCCTGCCTTACTGTCTGTTACAGCTAATCACCATTTTGCAATTCGTCAGGTTGAAGTATTGAACTATAACATTTATGACGGCCGGCCAATTGCATGACGTGTGACGTAGTGTGTGGGAAAGAGAAGGAGAGACTCTGCGTGATGGGTGCATGTTCAACAGCTGTCTTTCACAGCAAAGAAGCAAAGTAGTCCCAGTCTATATAGACAGAAATAATTTATGAAAGTACTGTAGGACTATTTCTCCGATATAGCTGACCAAATATTGTGCACAAGGATATTTGGCAACCTTGTATAATTTGAAGTGTTCTGATATAAACACTGTTAATTCTCGAATTGTTCTTGTAAGAAATAGTTCTGTCTTCTCTTTGTCCACTCGCTTAGTGACTGTGTAAATAGAAATAGCATTATTGTAGGAATGGAGCATTATTCCACTAACAAGCTATAAATTACTTTTCTGTTAAGATGAGGAGCATTCAAAAAACTTTTCCAAAGGTCTCTGCATTGTTGGACAGTAATGAATACAAAAATGTAACTGACAAATTTGGCAACAGTGGCTTACGCTATCAAAATATGCATAAGAGCAAGTTTAATATTGCATAGCCCTAATCTTTCTGCCTGTTGAATTAGTTGATAAAAACACCAATACCTACTTCTGAAGGAAACATTAGATTTTGCATTTCCAGTGTTATAGGGGAGATGAAGGAGCAAAAATTAATCACAGGTCTGTTAGCTGTTCATGGTGATCATTATTGTGTTATGTTCATTTGATACCACAGCAAGATGGACTGGATCATCTGAAGAAGAGCAAGATGCTTTGAAAGACAACCCTCGCTCTGGCCAACCTCGGGAAA
Organism: Tenodera sinensis; assembly: GCA_030765045.1. Taxonomy (NCBI): domain Eukaryota; kingdom Metazoa; phylum Arthropoda; class Insecta; order Mantodea; family Mantidae; genus Tenodera; species Tenodera sinensis. Next base: position 15,416,458 of record CM060964.1, on the reverse strand, counting down.
CTGTGAGCGAGAGAAGAATTCAAAGAGTGAAGGAAAAAGTGTATGGAAAATTGGTTGTTCATTCTAAATGAGGAACCTGAAGGCTGTTGCTTTTGCACCATAATGCATCTCTTCACAGAGCAGGTGCTAATGTGACGAAACTGAAGTTTGCTGAAGTCCAGTTGCTTGACCAACCACTCTAGAACTCTGACCTTCTGGTTGTGTGAAGTTCTCCCCTGCTGGAAAATCTTTTAAACCGGTGCAGGACCTTACTCAGGCTAGAAACTCAGCGCTGTTGACAATACCTCAGCCTGAGTGCCTTTGATAAGTGGCTGTACCGTCTGCAACTGCATGTGGACAGGAATGGAGAGTACTTTGAAGGATAGTGAGGATAAGTTTATGAATTGCGTCAATAGCTTGGGCTTTAAGGTGGCACATGTAAACGTTTTTGAATGTTCCTTGTAATTTTTGCACAAGTAACGTTAGCAACTTTAAAATTGGACGGACAGAATACTTTCGTTATGTCTCGGTAACAGATCACTTAGTACAAGAATTGGTGCATTGTCTTGACGTCATGGCATATTAATATGGTTCCTACTAGCTTACAGTAAGCACAAGATGAAACCATACGACATAAGGGCGGAGAGTCCATTCATTGCCTGTGTCAACATTCTGAATCTCAATCGCAAATGTAAACAAGGCACAAAGGAAGGGTCTGCAATTATCTTCCCTGCAATATGTTCAGTGGCAGTGCTCGTTCTGTAAGTGTCCTAATCAACTACTAATTCAACAAGTTTCACTTCCATCTATTAAGTAACAATGTATCAAATTGGGACCATATAAACATCAACTTTAACAAACTTGTAAGCAGTAGAAATGAAACGAAAGAGAGACAATGCAGTGGAATGAGGTACTCCAAACTTGGTTTCTGGCCGTGCAACCGCAGTCAGCTATTATATATACTAAAGTAATCAAATTAGCTTAAAAATTACCAAGGGTCATTTTATTTCCAAATTGTCTTTGGAATGTTTTGAGTACTTAACGATATGCTTATAAGTTTGAAACCTGCAGTAACAAAACCCCGTAAATAATATCATATGCTTTAAAGCGAATGTGAAACCTACACGGGCCCTAATGACGTACTTGTCGACGGGCCCTTAAACCCTACATAACAATAGGCGAATCCTACAAATTCCTTTATTGGCAATAATTGGGTTTGAAGGTAGACGATTCCGTTGAATAGCGAAACATTGTGAGTGGAGCAAACCCAGGTGATTCATTTTAATATTCACAAGGTTGAACTGAACCACGACTATCTAGGCATCCATTTGCGCTATGGCACGCCACATGCAACTGCGTGTTCATTTGAGGAATCCCGACTGCCTCTTAATTCCCCGTAGTCGTGTTAGGTCTGCATTTCCAGTATTAATAAACACGGAGGTCCTTTTAGACTACACTTGTAACGCTTTTCATGATTCAACGAATTGAGGAAAAGTGCTGCCAACGATACTGCCACCTCAGATGCTGTTTGTGCGCTCGTGTGCGTGTGTGTGTGTGTTTGGCAGTGCGTGCTTGTATGTGCATAAATGTGTGTTTGCGTGGCTGCGTGTGTTTCTGTATGTGCGTATGTGTGTGTGCCGCTTAGTCCACCAAAAATCCCACATGCGCTTGCCTTGGATCGAACCCGGGCCGCTTTGGTGAGAAGCGAATGGTCTAACCACTCGGCTACGCTGTATGCGTACGTATATGTTTGCGTGTGTGTGCACATGTGTGTTTGCGCGTGTGTACGTGTTTGTATGATTTTGCTCGTATGCACATGCTTGTGCGTGTTTGAGTGTATATGTGTACCTGTGTATGGTGTTGTTTGTGTGCGCGTGCTTGTGTGTGTCTGTGTTTATGCATGTGTTGCTGCCTGTAGGTGATATTGTGTGCGTGTTTGTATGAGTTTGCGCCTGTGCGTGCGTGTGTTCATGAGTGCCATGTGAGTCCCTGAGTACCCAGAGACGGTGTGAATAATCTTCGACTGTTTCTTACTTGCTGGTTTCCCTAGTGACTATGTTGTGGACGGACACAAACTGAGACACGTTTGTCTGCCGTATGAACGTTTGCATTATCAATCAACTCCAAGGGAATTGCTGAATTACAAAACTGTTTATTGTCTCCCCCAAGGTTAACTGTAAATCGTCTATCTTTGGGTGGATTTAAAGAAGAAACTGCACTGGAATAACATTCTGTACGAGGCTGGTCAGTGTCAAAGTACTGGGCAATGTGACTGGCGGTAGCTTTGAGGCTCACATTCGGGGGGTGCCGGGTTTGATCGTCATTGGACTCAGCTAGCTGAATTTAGGGTTTCCCTATTTGGTCCATTTCCTTTCATCTTTGAGTCTTTCAGGGCTGAACCATGGAGGGTGGTTGCGGTGCAGTGCAATGAGGAGAGAACTGTTTTGTCCCTTTATCATAGCACCTTCTGCCCGAACTAATCCGTGACTGAGGGCATCAAAGAGATCTTCGAGGATGCTCCATTCCGCTATGGTACGTCGGTCGCCCTTCATCCCTTCCTTCCAGTGACCTGGTAGATGCAGTAGACACCTTTTCTCTTTGCTATTACAGAAGCGTTTAATTTAGTCCGTGATTTTGTCTTCTATATTTATTTTCCGAAGCTGCAAGTTGGCACTGAACAAACCCAGTCTGTTGATATCTTGTTCTTTAACAAACATTCGTGGATACCTGTATCATAACTGTTTGGTAATTCCTTTCTAATATCAAAGAGAGAAAGCTCCTAAAACAGAATGACTATCACATAACACGGCAAATTGCTACCTCGTAAGCGTAACCTCTCTGTTGCAACAACTGTTTGAATGATTAACTCGTAAGGAATAACTCTTTTCATGAACTATTTTATTAGAAAGTCCATGTCTATATTAAACCAGAAATTAATAAGTAATATTAATAATAACCGCAATGCTACCAGTTTCCCTCATGAAGAATTAGCGCGTCATATGGAATATATCTCGTTCTGTACCATTGAACTGAGGGGAGAATGGGGCTTCGGATGCTTGCTGCCGCAGCCTTCACAACGATGCGGGAAGAGAGAGGTCAGGTGGCAGAATGCAGGAATACGCACATCAAGGCTTCGGAATCCCGTGTCGCTATACTCACACGAGCTTCTCCGAAATGTGCCGTGTGAACACGACTGGCTTGAAGTTAAGCAAGAACGCTCTGTTTTTAACATTGTGCGATTTTTAGACCCTCAACAGCTCTATTAGTATTAGCATTAGCATTATGTATTTCATAGTGTACAGTGTACCAGGATAGTTGCTAGTGCTAATTCCTCCAAATGCATGAACAATGTATAATAAAAAATTAGTAAAACGACCATGCAGTTGAAATACGAGGATAAGTTAGTGATAGTAAAACAGGGAAGGAAGGTAGGCCTTCTTCCGCACTTGCAGTTTGAGTAGAGGAAAAAAATGAATCCTTAGAAAATATATTTTAATATAAACAATTAGTATGATAAGTGTGTGTGACTGACTGGTTCATAAATTAAGTTTATTGCTGGTCATTCTTGTTGTTTGCAACTGAGTAAACGACCTGAAATACGACGGGTTTTGCAATTTTGGCGTATTTAATCACAGCTTTGGATAAACATAGGAGATCAACAATTAGAAGCATATGTTTGAAGAAGTATGGTCAGAAATTATGAGCGTTGCCAATGAAGAGGAAGAAAAAAAGGTCTAGAAAGAGAAATTGTCGTGAAGATGAAACCCATTCTTCGTACTTTAGGATTTTTTGTGAAGTTCTGGACACATTAATAACAAACTAAATTAAGATGTGAATCACAGAAACAGTTGAAATTTCTGGCCTTACTGGATTCTAAACATTTTGTGAGTTGCGATAAAAGTTTTCCAACAAACGTGTTATGTGAACCGAGAGAAACTTATGCTTCCTATTTCGATATACTGTCTTTGAAAAACGAACTAGGTGCATTGGTACTCATGTACTTTCTAATATTTCCCATAATTTTATTCTGCATACGTTGTCAAAGGCTTTCCTAAAATATGTGGATCAATCCGGAATTTATTTTGGAACTTAGAAGTATCATTTTCTTTTTTGACGTGGATGGGTTACCAGCGCTTCGCACAACTTCTATACGTTAGAAAGGGGGGGGGGGGTTAAATTAAACTTAATATAAAAAACATGTAACATGGAAATTTCAAACGAAAAAATTGAAGTATTGGCATTTAACGCTACCCATTCGGCCCGGTCTAAAATAATTATAGAAAATAAGAGCATAGCACAAGTTTCAAAATTTAACTTCCTAGGATGTGTAATAACATACGGGTCCAAATTAGACATTAATAAAAAACTAAATAAATTGAACCACATAACAGGAACCATAAGGAGAACCCTAAAGAATAAAACTACAAAAGACTCAGTAATAAAACTGTATAAAGCAATGGCCATACCTGCTATAACATATGGGTCTAAAACATGGACATGGACTGCAGAAAACAAAAGAAGAATACAGACAACTGAAATGAAATTCCTCAGATCCATAGCAGGATACACAAGACTGGATAAAAAACCAAACAATGAAATAACACAAACGTTAAAAATAGAACAATTAAACAAAACAATAACAGAATATAGAATCAATTGGAAACAACACTTGGAAAGAATGTCAGCAAACAGGACACCCCTTGCAACATATAATTACAGACCCCAAGGATATAGAAACCCAGGACGTCCGAAGAAAATATGGACACAAGATTTTGAAGACGGAACAGGCTAAAACGGCCTAAACCGTGAAGCAGAAGAAGAAGAAGAAGAAAAAGAAGAAGAAAAAGAAGAAGAAGAAAAAGGAGCAGCATCAGAAGAAGAAGAAGAAGAAAAAGGAGCAGCAGCAGCAAAAGAAGAAGGAGCACCAGCAGCAGCAGCAGAAGAAGAAGAAGAAAAAGGAGCCGCAGCAGAAGAAGAAGAATAAGAAGAAGAAAAAGAAGGAGGAGCAGCAGCAGAAGAAGAATAAGAAGAAGAAAAAGAAGGAGCAGCAGCAGAAGAAGAAGAAAAAGAAGAAGGAGCAGCAGAAGAAGAAGAAGAAGAAGAAGAAAAAGGAGCAGAAGAAGAAAAAGAAGGAGCAGCAGAAGAAGAAGAAGAAGGAGCAGCAGCAGAAGAAGAAGAAGAAAAAGAAGGAGCAGCAGCAGAAGAAGAAGAAAAAGGAGCAGCAGAAGAAGAAGAAGAAAAAGAAGAAGGAGCAGCAGCAGAAGAAGAAGAAGAAGAAGAAGAAGAAGAAGAAGAAGAAGAAGAAGAAGAAAAAGGAGCAGGAAGAAGGAGCAGCAGCAGAAGAAGAAGAAGAAGAAGAAGAAGAAGAAGAAGGAGGAGGAGGAGGAGGAGGAGGAGAAGGCGAAGGAGAAGGAGAAGAAGAAGAAGAAGAAGAAGAAGAAGAAGAAGAAGAAGAAGAAGAAAAAGGAGCAGCAGAAGAAGAAAAAGAAGAAGGAGCAGCAGAAGAAGAAGAAAAATGAGCAGAAGAAGAAAAAGAAGGAGCAGCAGCAGGAGAAGCAGAAGAAGAAGAAGAAGAAGAAGAAAAAGGAGCAGAAGAAGAACAAGAAGAAGAAGAAGAAGAAGAAGAAAAAGAAGAATTAGCAGCAGCAGAAGAAGAAGAAGAAGAAAAAGGAGCAGAAGAAGAAAAAGAAGGAGCAGCAGCAGCAGAAGAAGAAGAAGAAGAAGAAGAAGAAGGAGCAGCAGAAGAAGAAGAAGAAAAAGAAGGAGCAGCAGCAGAAGAAGAAGAAGAAGAAGAAGGAGCAGCAGAAGAAGAAGAAGAAGAAGAAGAAGAAGAAAAAGAAGAAGGAGCAGCAGCAGCAGAAGAAGAAGAAGAAGAAGAAGGAGGAGGAGGAGGAGGAGGAGAAGGCGAAGGCGAAGGAGGAGAAGGAGAAGAAGAAGAAGAAGAAAAAGGAGCAGCAGAAGAAGAAGAAGAAAAAGGAGAAGGAGCAGTAGAAGAAGAAGAAGAAAAATGAGCAGAAGAAGAAAAAGAAGGAGCAGCAGCAGAAGAAGCAGAAGAAGAAGAAGAAGAAAAAGGAGCAGCAGCAGAAGAAGAAGAAGAAGAAAAAAAAGAAGAAGGAGCAGCAGCAGCAGAAGAAGAAGAAGAAGAAGAAGAAAAAGGAGCACAAGAAGAAAAAGAAGAAGGAGCAGCAGAAGAAGAAGGAGAAGGAGAAGGCGAAGGCGAAGGAGGAGAAGGAGAAGGAGAAGAAGAAGAAGAAGAAGAAGAAGAAAAAGGAGCAGAAGAAGAAAAAGAAGAAGGAGTAGCAGAAGAAGAAGAAAAAGGAGCAGAAGAAGAAGAAAAAGAAGAAGGAGCAGAAGAAGAAGAAGAAGAAGAAAAAGGAGCAGAAGAAGAAGAAGAAAAAGAAGGAGCAGAAGAAGAAGAAGAAGAAGAAAAAGGAGCAGAAGAAGAAGAAGAAAAAGAAGAAAAAGAAGGAGCAGCAGAAGAAGAAGAAGAAGAAGAAAAAGGAGCAGAAGAAGAAAAAGAAGAAGGAGCAGAAGAAGAAGAAGAAGAAAAAGGAGCAGAAGAAGAAAAAGAAGAAGGAGCAGCAGAAGAAGAAGAAGAAGAAAAAGGAGCAGAAGAAGAAGAAGAAAAAGAAGAAGGAGCAGAAGAAGAAAAAGGAGCAGAAGAAGAAGAAGAAAAAGAAGAAGGAGCAGCAGCAGCAGAAGAAGAAGAAGAAGAAGAAGAAGAAGAAGAAGAAGGAGCAGAAGAAGAAGAAAAAGAAGAAGGAGCAGAAGAAGAAGAAGAAGAAAAAGGAGCTGAAGAAGAAGAAGAAAAAGAAGGAGCAGAAGAAGAAGAAGAAAAAGGAGCAGAAGAAGAAGAAAAAGAAGAAGGAGCAGAAGAAGAAGAAGAAGAAGAAGAAGAAGAAGAAGAAGAAGAAAAAGAAAAAGGAGCTGAAGAAGAAAAAGAAGAAGGAGCAGAAGAACAAGAAGAAGAAGAAGAAGAAAAAGGAGCAGAAGAAGAAGAAGAAAAAGGAGCAGAAGAAGAAGAAGAAGAAGAAGAAAAAGAAGAAGAAGAAGAAGAAGAAGAAGAAGAAGAAGAAGAAGAAGAAGAAGGAACTCTAAGTGTCATGCCTAAAAAAATTGTTCTATTTATATCCCGCCTTTAACTACATTTTAGCACCAAAAGTGCCACATGCGATCACCTGGGACCGAACTAGGGCCGCTTTGGTGAAAGGTGAATAGCGTAACCACTCGGCCATGGCTCGGCCATAGTAGGCCAGGTGATAGCCCAAGTCACAATGCCAGCATACGCCACTGCATTTGACAAACCTTTTTGGAAGGGAAGGATTTCGTCTAATTAACAAACGTGACGCCTTGGAACGTAGTACATACATAAAGTTTGGTGAATTGTAACGCAGTGATACATCTACCTTAAACTGAGAAAATAAACTTCACACTGACAGTTTCCGCCACTTTGTGGTATTTCTACCAATTAAACAGCAAAATCCCTCATTAATTATCTCGTTCGCTGCAAAGGACTCGTCTGGAGAAGCCGCTAGCAAACATTTTCATTTGAAGGTATGGGTGAAATGTAGGTCAAAGAATGCCTTTTATTTGGTATTGGTATGTAATTGGCGTTCGTCATATTCCTCGGTTATGCAAATAGCTCGGTTTGAATACTGCTATTTATATTCAACGGGCTGTTATGTTCATAGAATTATCTTCTTCCACAAGCTCCTTCAGAAAATCACTAATAAGCCTTATTATGGCGTAAGGTTTTGTTCAATAAATGGCATGGGTGAATTGTGGGTAAAGAATTGTCTTTCTTCTTTCCTTTATTTGTTTTGTTATGCATATATCTTTCTTGTTATTTTCTCTACTACGCATAGTTTCTCTACTACGCATAATTTATATATTTTTAATAAACCTAATAATCCTCCTACTTTCCAAAATCGTGCAGGAGCAATGTCCAATATTGACATCACTTTAGGAAATAGTAGAATTATACCCAAAATCCAAAACTGGAAAGTTGGACAGGATTACACCTCCAGTGACCACAATTTGATCCTATTCAACTATATTATTAAAATTTCAAGATGGGATAGAAGTTATACAGTACCAAGTTTTAATTTTAATGCTGCAAACTGGAAAGACTTCAATAGGACACTACAGAACAGACAACTAGGACATATAGGAGCTGAAGCTAATCACGAAGCGACTAAATTAGAACACATTTTAAAATCCACTATGCTTAAATATATTCCTAAAAGGAGACTCAAAAAATTTAAAGATGATGTTTGGACCGATACATTACAAAATTTACGGAGAAAAGCTCGAAAATGTCGGAGAATTTATCAGAAGACTATTGTAATAGAAGAGAGAAATAGAAATTTAGAAATCTATAGGAAAGCCAAAGAAAAATTTAAGAAAGAATTATTTGAAACAAGAAGTAGATCATGGAAAAGTTTTGTTGAAACCAATTCTATGCATAATATATGGGGAGCACCTTATAAAATCACTATGGAAAAAATCAGGAAACCGGAAATTTTAAATACTATTAGAAGGGATGATGGGACTTTAACCCAAAACTGGACCGAAACTACACAGGAACTGTTACAAAAACTACTACCCGACGACAGCCAGGAGACAGACACTGATGAAAACACACAAATTAGAAGAAATTTGGAAGTGCCGTATCCGAATTCTAACGTTATATATCCTTTTGACAAATCGGAAATACGACAGATAATTAGAGGACTAAAAAAGAAAAAAGCAGCAGGACCCGATAACATCAAGAACGAAATTCTTATAAATACTGCAGAATCATTAATCCCAATACTTTGTAATTTATATAATAATTGTTTGTGGCAAGGAAAATTTCCCAACAATTGGAAAGTTGCAAAATTAACTGTTTTGAAGAAAAGTGCTGATAAAGATCCGATGGACTGTAAATCTTACAGACCCATCTGTCTTTTGAATACTATTGGAAAAATTTTTGAAGCTTTAATAAATAAGCGTATTTTGGAATATCGGACACTTATTGGGCTTAATGATGATCAGTACGGTTTCAGGAAAGGGAGATCCACCGAAGACGCAATTAATACCCTTATCACTGCCACCCTAAATTCCAAATCAAAATACGTTATGGCTATTTTCGTGGATATTTCGGCTGCTTTTGATAACGTTTGGTGGCCCCATTTTTTCACTAGGCTTAGAAATTTAAATTATCCCAGAACTTTGTATAACATTTTAGAAGATTACTGTAGAAATAGAAAAGTACAACTTGTTGGTGTGAACCAAATCATTTCAAAAGACATCACCAAGGGATGCCCCCAGGGTTCGATTCTCGGGCCCACTTTTTGGGACATAATTTTGGAAACATTATTAGAACAAATTACTCGTATAAATATCTGTCTTAGGGTAGTGGCATATGCAGATGATGTAGTCTTTTTGGTAGAGGGAAGAACTAGGAATATTTTGGAAGAAAAGGCCAACAAATTGTTAATAGAGCTATCCAATTGGTGCCAGGTTGCTAAGATGAAGATTTCATCAGCGAAATCTACATATATGATACTTAAAGGCTCATTTAAGCGAGACCCCATTATTAAATTTGAAAATAACCATATTAAACGTTCAATACAAGTAAAATATCTGGGCATATTTCTGGACGAAAGACTAAATTTCAAATTTCATACTGATTATGTGAGGGTTAAAGCAGAAAAAGTAATGCTGAAACTTTCCCGTTTAGCACAATTTGATTTCAAAATTCCCTTGAACACCATAACCACCTACCATACGAGCATATTTGGAGCCATAGTGACCTATGCAGCATCAACGTGGGCGCACAGAGCCAAGCTTACCACAGTCAAGACCTTACTGAGAAGATCACAGAGGAAGATCCTACTCCGATTTACAGGAGCAGTGAACACAACACCAACCATGGCTTTGCTAGTTATCCTGGGAATTTGGCCTATTGACCTTACCCTACGATACAGGGGTGCATGCTTTTGGATGAAAAAAGGAGATCAAGGAAAAGTTTTTGAAATAATGGATGGTTTTTATTACAAGAAACGAGACGTCAAAAATAAACTATTACAAATCTGGCAAGAAGAGTGGGATTTAATAGAAGAAGGCAGGAGAACTTACTCAATTTTCGGTAACATTAGAGAAAGATTACAAAAGAAGTATAAAAGTTTTAATTATACAAAAGGTACAATACATTTCCTAACCGGGCACGGCCCGTATGGAACCTACTGGCTAAAGATTAATAAACAATTAACCGATATATGTGATATATGCAACATCCAAGACACTCCTGAACATGTTTTCTTTGAATGTCCAAAATATGCACACCTGACAGAAGAACATCGGACACCATTACAAGGACACCAAATCTGCAACATCGTAAGGGATAAGGATTTACTCCACCACCTAGAGACAATGGCTAATACCATCAGCAAATCTGCCATCGAGACCAAAACTCTGCCAAGGCAAATAAATATTCAACATCAGGACCCATTAATAAGACGATCCGAGAGGATACAAAATCAACAGCACAGAAATAACATTGATATTGGTTTATCTGATACACAAGATGACCAATAAGATATAAATACTGACAATAAAGAAATGTTTGAAATTTTTATGAAAATGTTTTGAAAATGTTTAAATGTTGTATTTTTATGTTAGATGATGTTTTAGTGTATTATCTTAAATATGTGCAATTTTGTTTATATTTAATTGTCATTTTGATTATTATGTCTCCCATTTTATATAATTATGTACGAGTGTATTTGTGTTGTAGTATAGAGTTTAAATAGTTTCAAATGCTTTCTAAATTTAGGGATCAAAAATTTTTTGTAATATTTAATATATAAATCTGAATTTGAAATTTTAATATTTGATTTAAATTTAATGCAATATTTTATTTTATTAAATAAATTCAAATGTTTTAAAGCTTTAGTAGATTAAGAAATTTGAAGGATTTGTTGTTTATTTTGGAGGTCTGAGATTAAGAAATTTGAAGGATTTGTTGTTTATTTTGGAGGTCTGAAGATAATTTGTATTTTTGAGTTATTTAATTGAGGTTCTGAAGATTTTGAATGTTGTAATGTTTGTGTTGTATGATGTTTATGTGTATATTTTTAAATGTGTAATTTGATTATGTTCAATAGTTACTTTGATTATTGTTTATTATATAATTATGCATGAGTATAATTGAGTTGTAGTGTGGAGTAAAGGAGTTTTGGTGCTTGGTACCAGTACCAAGATGGCCGCCGGATTCCGGCGGTCATATTTTGTTTTGTTATGGATTTTTTATATTTGTAGATTTAGTAGTAACTGGTTACCAGTTATTTATTTTATTATTGGATATTAGTAATATTTTATTTAAAATTTTTTGTTTTTTTTTTTTTATAAATTTTGATTTTGAAAGTTAAGGTTCTTATAAGTTATTTTATAATTTATAAGAGCTTGTGTTTAAAGAGGTGATTTTTTAAAATTTTTATAGATTTTTTATTAAATTTATAAAAGTTTTGAATGGGTATGATTAGGGATGAGATGGAAATTTTTAGATTTTATTTTGGTAATTTATTGGTTTTTTTTTCTTAATTTTAGTTAGAAGAGGTGTGGTTTTAGGATGTTAAAATGTTGTGTTTTAAATTATTTTATTTTTATTTTATTTTGTTAATCTGTAAATTTTGTAAAGTGTATATTTGTTTTATATTTGTAATAAAATGATAAAGATCTGAATATCGACCCCGGTTTAAGAAATTAGGTGCCGGGGTCCAGTATGCAGATTTTTATTTTTATTTTTATTTTTATTTTTTTTTTTTTTACTACGCATAGTAAGTTGAAGTATTGTACTTCACCCAAAAATTCGATGTCAAGATTTCACCGGAAATATATATTTTGAGCCTCCTGGATCCAAAAAGGCATTTTTAGAAATGTATTCGTGGTGTGTGTGCATGTGTGTGTGTCTGTGTGTGTGTGTTTGTGTGTGTGTGTGTGTGTGTGTGTGTGTGTGTGTGTGTGTGTGTGTGTGTGTGTGGTTAAAGACCAAAGTTGGTATTTAATTTTAACATCTTTCAAGGATGCGAGACGAAAATTTTGAAGACAGTTTCTCCAACCTAAACTACCCTTTATATCGAAAAGTTTTCGAAAATTTTGATTTTCTCGAAAATCGCTTTAACGATTTTTATTAAAAGTTCGTATGTTTAAAATATTTCTATGACAAATGAAATATGTTTTTTGAATTTTCTGGCTATAGCTTATGTAGTCCTGTTTAATCTGGGTGACTTTTGCATAACTGGTAAACCGTAAGAGATAGACCAAATCTTAATGTACAAAAATGTACATGCTAAAACACACAATTTATGCCGAAATGCATTTTTTGCAGAGTGAACCATTTCGCAGATATTCCTCGTGATTTGCGTGAGTTTTGGAAGACAAACTTTCGTGAAATGGAACATCGTTATTCATTTTTTTATGTTAGCCGTGCAAAGAGAACGGAATCTCAAAGCTTTAAAAGATTTGGCTATCGCTCTAAGCCTACTGTATTCCCATATTCCCCTTGTACCTACAAGAAAATAAGCAATAAGATAAATTGTACAAATGTTTATCTCGACTAACCCGAAGAAGATTTAGGAATAAGAGTTTGTTGGAATGGTTAGTACAAGAGTAGAGAAAGTCATGTGAGTGCAACACGGCAGGTTTTTCTTGGTGTATTTAGCATTCTTAATATGCCTCGGTTGTGCTAATTGACGAGTTTAAAATTCGAAACATACAATACGTTTTATAAATTTAAAGTGGGATTTCTCCATGTGTTTACTTTCAGCATTTCTGATGTTCTCCTTGCATAACAGCAGCTTGATGTTTGTAACTAAAATCAAAGTATATGAACTAGAATGTGCAATGTGCAGTAAAGTTTACATTGCATTTACATTTTAACAGATCAGTTAACTTTGTACATGGTAGATCTTTTAACCTATCTCGTGTTAATTATTTCCCCAAATTAGAATTCACAGTGTCCTCCTAGATAAGCTGCAAGTCTATTCAGCATTTTATAATCATAGGCCTTCAGTATTAGTAAAACTGAACAATTGCATCAACCTTTCAACTTTTGAAATTACATTTTCAAAATTAGTATACTGTCGACAGAAAAATCTAAGATACTGGCCTTCTGGGGAAAGCAACATATAAGGTCAAAAATAATTTAAAAAATATACCATTAGAACAAGTAAGAGAATTCAACTACCTAGGATGTAATGTACATTATATGATGAGGACAGAAAGAGATATGAGCAAAAAGCTTGCAACATTCCAAATGATATGTGGAGCACGTTAAGAAATAACGCAAGAAGAGAGAAGGTTAAAGCTCTATAAAACATTGGCACTCTCTGCAACACTCTACGGAGGTAAGACTTGACTTCTCACCAAGAAAATGAAAAGTGCAGAGATGAACCTGTTAAGGAAAACCAGGGATGCGCTTGGCTAGATAAAATAAAAAAATGAAGCCATAAGAAAAGAACTCAACTTAGACTCAATAAGTAGAAAAATTGAAAAATATCAAAAGGAATTGATGCAACGTATACA
>CM060964.1:15377910-15400410 GCA_030765045.1 Tenodera sinensis | reverse complement strand
ATTAAAAAGAAAAAACATTAAAATAGATACACGGAATGTCGAGTTATAGAGAGTCGAGTTATCGGGATTCTACTTTATTAGTTAACTCATTGTTAAGTAATTATGACGCCTAAAATGCATATTATGATCATATTGGGTTTAATTTGCCACGGCTATATAAACACTCAGCAGTTGAGCACGTATGTATGTATATCTGGCCAGGCGTGCTCTAGCAAGAAGCTTTTTGGTATTGACAATAATGTTCTGGTAACTCATTCTAATTATTAACACGAGAAACAGTTCGCTGTCTTGTTGCACCACTGTGTTGTTATTGCACTGATTTCACCAAGCTACGTGTTACATATATGGCTGTTTGAGTGATATCTGCAAATAAATATGCGCTTCCCGACGTTTCCTGACTGAAATATTGCAATCTCTGTTAGTCGTCATTACACACTGAGCCCAAGAAACGAAGAACTCTGTTGTACGCTGATTCTCTTCTCATTACTAACATATACAACATTTTTAAACATAAAACGTATTTATTCGTGATTGGCTCTCGTCTCTTAAAGTTGAAATTTCAAGGATCCCATTATACTATCTCATCCTTTCAAATATCACGTGGTACAACCGCGGGTTGCTTTCGCGTATCTGCTTTGTTTTATGTCAAGGTGGGTTGAACCCCATTCCTTCCTACCCAACCCTAGCTTGACTTTTTCACCCTCTTGTTGCCTGACGAGTAGCTCAATTCCAGGCTCCTGGCAAGCTAACAGACGGCCTTAACGAAACCCCGCTTTAAAATACACATGTACAAATATTACCTTCCATTATTATAACATGACGGTGGATACCAATATATCGTGACGCCGGCCCACAGCAGTGGCAACACAGCAAAGGATGGTGGAGGCCGGGCTGCTCCACACCACTCACGCGAGCAAATACGTGAGTAACAACAATCGATCGGCAACACAAACAGTTTTCCGGACTATTCGAGAAGTGCCCGGCAGCCGGCGTGTTTGTAAAGTTCGAGAAAGGTTCGGATTACGTCATCCTCGCTATATACGCAGACGAGGAAACGAGTTACAGGAGTTAGGGTTACAGTCATGAGTCGATCGGTGTGTCAATGAGCGCGAGACAGCTGTGTGTGGTACTGTCGTCGTGAAAAATACGTTCCGTCGAAGTGAAGAAATTTTAATGAGTGTTGAGCGATTGTATCATCAGCGTTAGTGCATGACAGACAGAGAAGGTGAAGAAATATAGTGAAAGGACTGAGTCAAGGTTATGAGGGAAAAAAAGACAGTTTTGGGTTGTAATATCACAATAGACTGCAGAATGTGTTAACGTCAGAAACAGAACTGTGCAGTTGTGAAAACACTTTTGAAGGAGAATAAAGTGGCTAAAAGTAACTGGGCTGGACTATCGTCATTTTGTCACACTGGTGTCAGCAGTGGGATTGGTCGAATTGACAAATTGTTACAATATATTACATCTAGATTAATCTTAGTTTAAAAACAAAACGTTATATGTATACTCTGTTCAGAGTCTTTTGAGACAGTAGAAGGGGGAGATATAACCTTCCACTGTACCAAAAGACTGTGAATGAAGTACATATGATATCAGAGGCAATTATTTGTTTTAATAGAGCGCTTGGCTTAAAAAGTTTACGTTGTCTATAGCATCGGAAATGCCATCGCAAATTGGAAAGGACACTTTGGAAGTTAGCGTACCTTCCTGGCATTTACCAGTTATGAGGACTGAGGAAATCCTGGAAAAACAGTCAGGCGGCAGTCCCAGTGGGATCTAAACCACAGACCTCCCGTTCATAAGTCCATGGCTTAACGACCTGGCTTCAGTGTGGGTGCTCTACGAACAGATTAGGCCTGTCAACCCATACGAGAGAGATTTGTTTCTTCTGCTCTGTTGTACTGTAGGGCGCCGTTTACGTTGTTCCTTGATCGTGTTCAGGGTAACATTGGGGAACGATGACAGCGAAGGTTGTTGGAGTAATCTTATAAAAAGCATACCTACTAGGATATTACTGAGAACACTGATTGAAGGAGAACGTTTCATACATTTATAGGAGTTCCAGTTGCAGTGCCAATCATGATGATCATCGGCAAGTAACGGCTCTCCGTCATAATATGTAGATAAGTCAAATGTTAGAACTGTATAAAATGTGCTCCGTGCTCCCAAAAATACCACCCACAAACGTCATTGGATACAAATTTCGAATGCATTACCTACAGCCGAGAACAGTTTACAATATCTGATATTTCTGTGAGCTTTCTGAATCTGTGAAATATTGTACTAGCAATTAGGATATCTTAAGATCTGAGTGTGTATATGTCAGTATTATAACTCACTACACAGAATGTACCTTTACTGGAGTCAAGGGCCACCCTCCGCCAAAAAAACATATGTTCAGAAGTATTCCTGAGTTACAGGACAACATTGAAGCGACAAAATTGCTCAAAGCGATTTCTTCCTCCTTCGATGTACGTCCTAAGCCTGCTTCCAGTTTACCGTGCACTCTGTTGCAAATTCCTGGAGTGTTTCGTATTTTGTCAAACTCAGTGTGGGTGCACTCTTTCATTGTGTCAATATTCGGTACAGGAGTCGCATAAACCTGGGGCTTAAAATGTCTTCAGACGAGGAAATCCATTTTATTGAAATCAGGAGTTCAAGGAGGCCATGCAGTAAACCCTCTTCTAGCAGTACAGTTATTTCGATATTTGTCATTCAAGAAATGAAGTACTATCCGCTGAAAATGAGCTGGTGTACAATCGTGTAAAAAACCACATTCGTTAAATGACGTCCAGAGCTATATCATCATTTGATGCAACTTGTTTCTGAAAAACTAGATATGCCTCTGTATTGAAGCGTCTAGGAAAGAGATACGGATCAAGAAGGTAGTCATGAGTGACTCCATACCAAAGTTTAGGTACGCCCTGTGTTGATGTCTGTAGTGTACTTCGGTAGGGTTTCATAGAACCAGTTATATCATGGAAATTTAAGATACCGTCGCGAGTAAACCCAGCCTTATCAGTGAACAAGGTATACTTTAAGAAATTCAGGAATATGGCGCAATTCAATAATATGTGATGGCAGACTCAAAAGTCCACCACATTTATTCTTTGCACCCACTGAAAGGTGATACGAGCACAGACCATTTTCAGGCAAAATTCTCCAGATAGACTTGTGAATAGCACCTTCGCATACTGCAATGGATCTTATGCTATCTGATAGATTTGCGTCCACATTGCGATACTGGTTTTCCACGGTCAATGCTTCGTATCGCTCTTGCTCTCCTCTCAAATTATCCTGTTTTTCTCTCAAGTGTTAATGAATTCGTGAGGATGTTTGTATAACAAGGTACCTTGTGCATAAGGGTCACCTGCGTTCTAAGCCCTAGAATAAGCAAGAAGCAAGCAATCAGAGGACATCTTAATAGAATTAAATATTACTGGTTTCAACGAAGGGGCAAATCCTTTAATAGGTATTTTCATACCCATGTTCAGATGATTGTTTGCTACTGTTTTGATATTTGGAGGGCGTCACTGAAGTATATGACGCTTACCACGAACCACCAAAATAACCATATAACCGATTAAGTTGTTTAGCGATTATATTTCTGATCCAACGAAATGACTGAACCTGTTACCTGGGAATATCAATAAATGATGAGAGAGGAATAGGTATGTCCAAGATAAATGAATGGTAATTTCAGTATTACAGATAAAATCGTCTCTCCCCATGGGGAATTTCTGTGTACCTTAAAGATTACAGCTTCAACAGAATATATCGTGTGTATTATCATCTCATTTTCTTGCAGAGAACAGCAGCTTTGCTACCCACACAGCTTTTCACGTCATCAAGCTCATTTTCTTTAAATCCATTCTCTCTGCCTCAAATCCCTAAATGCCAACCGTAGGCGGTGTTCCATGTCGAGAAATGAAGGGAGAAAAATCAAGTACAAGAGCTAGAAGTTGGGAAAATCAAAGCTGTTCATATCTACCACCTTGTGTTTCACATACCAAATCAGGGATGTGTAACTTACAGTCCACGTATGCCTTCATATGGCCCATGGCGAGGCCATACTTTGTGAGGCCCTAATATTGGAAGAATTTGTTTATGGGAGATATTTCCTAAGTGCAAATAGGAAATAATGCTTACTTCAATGTGTGCAGCATTTTTTAATATCAAATATAGGCGGCTTTTCCATTGGAACAATTGTTCATCGGCAATGGTGCTTAGACATTTTAGTGTTATAGTTTAAATATCCATATACGATCAAACTTGATTTTCCCCCACTTAGGTATTTTCTCAATTTTATATCTCTGTACAAAGCATTTTGCATAATAGAGTGGGAAACACTATGATCTGCCTAATACCTTTAAACGAGCAATTATTGTATATACTGGGTGCCAAAAAAAAAAGAGAGAGAGAGAGAGACAACGCCTAGTATGTCCTGCGGGACGGCAAACTGAACGGTTTTCAAACAGGAATCCCTGTCCGGAAATGTACGGTTT
Source organism: Tenodera sinensis (assembly GCA_030765045.1). Taxonomy (NCBI): domain Eukaryota; kingdom Metazoa; phylum Arthropoda; class Insecta; order Mantodea; family Mantidae; genus Tenodera; species Tenodera sinensis. The sequence goes on along the minus strand of CM060964.1, from coordinate 15,395,902 downwards.
GTACGCTGTAGCGTATCGAAGTGTGAAATGCGTGTACGTTCACCTTTCGTAAATAAACCCAACATTGAGCTGTACACATTACAAACGGGCTTCGAACTGTGCATCTCCTACTTCATTGCAAAGCGCACATCGGCGGTGGTGAGCTTCACGCAATACGTCAAGCGTTCCTTGAATTCGAGCCATGCGTTACTCGCTGACGTTTCAAGAGTACACCATACTCTTCATACAACTCCAGTAGTCGAGAGGTGTCAGATCTGAGGACCGCGCTGGCCATGGAACTGGTCCACCTCTACCAATCCATCGATTGATTATGCGATAATGGCGATGTTTAATCTGAGGTCTCCTCTGGTGGTGGTTCAATGATCTTCCTTCATGCACACCACGGAGAACCAGTCAGGTCCGGTTGATAATGCAGGAGAGTCATCCTCCGAAACATGTTCCGGAAAATTCTAAAGTAAATGTTGTGTAGTGTTATCAATGGACTCAACTTTTAGTTTAAATTGATTATAACAACACTGCTTTGGAGCTTTCAAGCAAGAAGACAGTCCATAACTCTGTTTACCTATCACCTTGTCGTCTATCGTGCCTGCTAATACCTCCCTAAAATGTCCAAAATTCCATTTACTCGCCCCGTTCCGCTGTGTCCTGCCTGCTACTAGCTTCCTGAACTGTCCAGAACTCTACGTACCCCTTCTCCTCTTTCATGCCGGTTAATAGCTCCCTGAAACATCCAAAACTCAAATTTTCTACAGCTTCACTTGTTTTAAGTGCACTGGTAGCTCCCTTAAATGACCCAAACTGCATTTATGTATCCCCGCCTTATCTTCCGTCCCTGAGAGTACCACCTTAAAATTGTGATTGTTTTCTGTACAAGGTTTTAAATACTGTATAACTGCCGTCCTTAATTCAACAGCCGCAAAGGTAGTGACAATGATGGTACTTGATATAAAATTATATTTGCGAAAGGAAATTTGCAGAGAAAATGTCCTGGTCAAAGTTTGGTGGGCCTCTCGAGCATTTGCCAGTAATGGACGTACGAAAATTTTATTAAAGCCTAAGTTACGGAGGACGCCTTGACGGGGGCTGAACTGCAAACCTCCCGTTCACAAGTCCGTGTCTTGATGCTATCGGCTACCCGTTTCTGTCTTCTATTTATGTCATTAAATAGTACCTAGTAGTGTTACTGCCATCTCCATTCCCCTGTCTCTACAGATCACCAATATATGCATTCAGGACTCCTCTTCCTTCCCACTCCCAATATGAATCTTTATCATTCCCCATGCACCAAGTCTAGCTATGTGAGCCCTAGTCTAAGTAATTTGACCATTGTTTTGGTATATTGCTGCGTATTACTTTCTATTGTGTTTTCAAGTGAATCTTTACCGTGCATTGCGTGTTGGTATGTATTTTGCCAATACCAACCAATCCTTCTCCATGCACACTTGTCTATTATTCTGACCACCACCAAAATGTAGCCTTTCCCTGAGATTCCAAACATGTCTTTAGTCTTGATGCCCATGTCGAATGTTTCAATCCTGATCCCCAAATTATTTTAATTGTTTATTGTTTATTTCCTGGGGAAAAGTTTGCTCTATGCCTGGTGTTTATCCTTTTCATCCTTTATCATCTCTCATATCTAAGAATTGTGCCCCTAACTAAAGCAACATTCATTTTCTCATTTATGCTGCATTGCCAAATAGTTTGCTATTGGCGAAGAAGCTATTTCCTGGCGTTCAATGTATTCGCAGTAGTACTCATGGATTCTGCTAGTTGCTCAGATGTTTTAATGTCCTTTTCTCTAAAGCCCTTCTTCAGACTGTCAACAAAAGATTCTGCTTGCTCTCGTCTCCACATAAATCTGCTTACACCCCACCCTTCCTACCTCCCCAACCCCCGTCAGCATGTAGATCAAGTCCCATTGCCATATCCTTAGAGCGTCCACTCAACGGCAGACCTTTAGCGAATGCGGTGCTTTCTGGCGCATATGGACCGTGCCAAAAACTGTGAGCAGGGATGCATACTTTCCTTTGAACTTGTGCGTTGTTGGCTTTTCCCCTCTGGAACGGTTACCAACTGCATTCGCCTGGTCCCTCGAACTTTATCCCATCATACCTTTCTAAGCTAGCATTATGTCTTCGTAATCAAGGACCAGTTGATGTTGGTAGTAAGGCGTTCAACTACTTGATCGTCAGCGTAACGTTGGTAGCAATGGCTGTGTGCAATACCAGACATGTAATCATTTGCAGTTAAAGAGTCACATTTTTTCAGGAAAAAAAAAAAGGAATACATTGGAAAACTTTTCCACCTGGATCAGAATTTTGTTGACGGAAGTACCTGCTCATCTTAATTTGAGTGTAAGCTTCAGATGTTATATTTGGTAGTTGGATTACATACTTTACCACACACTTAGTAGGCAGAGGAAGTGTTTTATAGGTGAAGTGTTAACACTATTACGTAAAAAGCAATTTCAACCTACATATAGCGTATTGCTTGAAACAATGTCCCTTGGGTAGAAATAAACACCGTAAGTGCCATTTAATGTAGGCATTGTAGTGAATTTTTGGGGTCCATCATGCAACATCCACTGCATGATTTATGGCTTTCGTGCTATGTATCCGCGAAGATTGAAGTGTCAGGTTTTACCAAATGTCGCAGTACTAAGTTCATCTTATTCAATGATCCTAGCCCCATTGGACTTGTATAATGCACTATGCAATTTAGTACACACAATACTGAATCCTTTTACAGGAACCCCTGAGCAAGGCTAGATCGACGGCACAGAAGCTTCGGACGGTGTTACGGTTGACATATCTCCATAAAGTTCATTCTCACGGTGTATACATTTATGGGTTGGGTTATGGCAGCTGCATAGAGCGGACGTTTACCGCTCGTTGGGATTTAATGTCTTGTATTTTGGTTATATGTTATTCGTATTGTTGAGGATATCTTACAACAGCGTGTTTTGGTGCATGGTGCCTATCTGAAGCACTCTTCTGCATGAAAGCGTTGGACAAAACTCCACCATATGTTGTCAGATGACATAATTTATAGAAGGGTTCCTCTCGATTTGGTGTAAAGCGTCCACGACCTTTTTAGGGAAAAATACAGATTCAACAATGACTGAAGGAAAACTGGACGAAACAGAATTGCACGTGTATTCATAATTAGGGTTATCACCGTTATTATTTATTACAATTCAGGCAAGACGAGCATGCATTTGTATATAGCGATTTGTGAGAATTCCAATTACGTAGCCATTTATACATAATTGGAACGGTGAGTGCAGCAACTTTGCGCAATGGGTCTGGTGTTATTCCGTGGTCACCACATAATTTACTTAGTGTTTAACTCTGATAGTTATTTGAGTTATCTGTGTAGAGACAGATTGAGAGAGAACTCAAAAATGTTACACAGCGTTTTGGACGTTTAATCGGGGAGAAACTCCTACTGTTTCATGTTAAATGGAATTCCCCATGTACTTTCATATTTTCGAATAATGTTAATTGAGGGTGTTAGCCTAACCAAAATACGATTAAAACGCTTCTTTGATGTAGGTACTGTGATGTGACTGCCCTTTGCTTATCCATGGAAATACTGTGATTTGTTTATCCATAGAGGCACATTTATCGATAGGGATACCTACATCTTACTTAAGGAACTGGATCTGCAAAATAGTATGTTAGAAAGTATATTTGATGTTGAGCGAAAGGGAAGTACTTATAATTTTAATGATGATTTGTTATGTAGACAGCCAAAGATGTCATCGAGAGCCGGCGAATATATACATAGTCCGATTCCATATGCAACAATAAGGATGCTTCACGTCAGTAGAACACAAAGAGCGTACCGAGTTCAGGTTGTCCGAAAGTTGCAAACGATGAGGATATTCCATTGGGCCTTCTCCTCCTAAAAGTTTACAGTAAAATTTGGCGTTCGAATCCAGTATAATCCAATGTTTTGTAATAGAATCCATAATGCTGCCAAGCGATATCCTTTTAAGTTCGACATGCAACAAATATTAAAGGATGATCCCGATTGAAAAATGCAGTTTTGTGAATTAATGATGGAGTGCATTAGCAACACTCAAGTTTTTCTTTCTGAGTCTAAAGTTGGTGGAGGAAAACTAACGCAGCATACACGGAAACAAAAATGTTGAACTGTTTTTTGGTAACCATATTATTTTACCCTTTCCTTTTTAGATAAAACATTTAGATTTGCTTCGAAATCAACATTCAGCATCCTAGAGATGGCATTTATTTCCGACAAGATAAAGGTCCAGCTTATTTATAATGTTTGTCATAATTCCTCTTTTCCACGAGGAATTGTAGAAGGGGTCACATAGATTCGCCACTAAGATCATCAAATATGTGTCCTTTGTTTTATTTTTATGGGGCCATTTAAACTCAGTAGCATATCGACAAAGGTCCAGATAGTTAGAGGATCTGGTGCAAAATGCTCCGCAAGCCTTAATCGACCAGCACGTTGTCTGGCAGCCAAGGGCTACCAGTTTGTAAACATCATTTAGAAGGTGGACTATCTTTGTTTTCCTTATTGTTAAGCCAGCGACTTTTTATTGTCTTATTATTTGAGACACTTATCTGTTTTCTTAATTTAACAATTATGAGTTCTACAGTGATATCTAGTGTGGGCAGCGTTTAGAAAGGTCTTGAAGAACACTATCATAAGATGCTTTGTATTTTGTGAGTCTTTAGACACTGATTTACATCCTTTTGGTGAAGCAGATGCCTATTTGGTTAGCAAGATAAATTGCTCAGGTATGCAGCACCAAATTACACCAATTAGATTCTATAGTTCATTCTGTGATATAATTGGGCTTCATAAGCGACAATGTTTGTAATATGCAAACTATCCATACAGGTGTTCGGTTAACAGCGCGAACAATTAATTTAGCTTCAAAAGCCGTGTAACACGAGTAAAGCCGATTACACCTTCAACTATCTATGAAGTCAACATTTCATTCATTTTGTGTACAACATGGCAGTTATCGACCACATTTGTGGATAATGGCGCTTATTTTGTTTGAGGCTGAGGGCTTTTACCACTTTGAATGTGTCACGTATTCTGTGGTTAATTTATGAAATGGAACGCTTTGAATGATCGTGCGAATTTACACTTAGTCCTCACATGTGCCTGCTATATGCATGCAGTTTCTTATAACAATGTGAATACAGTTACAATTGTTGACGTTTTGTTGTTAAATTAATGTCCTCCAGCGTAATGTCATATCGGACGGCGAGTGACTGAAACGGGTGAAATGGTGCTCAAATGAGTCCGAGGTCCATGGAGCTTTAAGTTACCCGACATTCGTCTTCTCAGGATAAGGGAAAAAACCTTAGCCGCATAACTTACCCTAAGCGAGATTCGAACTAGCACACACGCTACCGAGGCGGGCTACAGTTGTTGATGAAAGATATAGTCATTTGTCTTGCATGTGTGTATCTAACCTCTACTCCAAAGAAGTGTGTTTGCTTCCCACCTGCCTGACCTTTGGCCTTTCTTCGAGGATATCCGGCGAATGCTGCGAAAGTTCATTTCTCTCCCGCCACTTCATCTGTTTCTCATTTCATTTCTCCCTTAATCCGCTTGGTTCTTTCAGGGTTGACCCGCGCTAACAGGTGTCTTTGGCGCTGCATAGCAGGGTAAAAGGATGCACTCTGTAAACTTCTATCCCCCAAGAGTGTGGTATTTCGATCCCCCCAGAGGGATGCGCCCACTCCAGCGGGTAGGCTTCCTGTTGTACTAGTCGCCACCGGAGAGTTTCAATGTGGAAGTGTTAGGGACCCCGCTCCCTTGGATCGGCCGGGGGAGAAACAAAAGTTCCTGCCTGTTAGTGTATATGGACCGAAGTTTAAGTCTCGAGTGCTTATCCAATTAATTTCATACTTTCACTGATAATTAAGTATATCATATATAAACGGTGTGCAAAACTGGAACTAAGTTGGAGTTATAGATTTAAAAATGAAATAATTTATAACATTTTAATGTATCAATTTATGAGATGGAAATGTTCAACGATTTGGTTTTGCAGAACATTTACATTTTTAGAAGACTTTTGAATGGAAGAACCTGGGATTTGCAAAACGGCGAGCTGCTAATTTTCTGCATACCAAATAATTAAATTTGTAGTCATAACTTTTGCATGAAAATCTGTTATCAAATTACCTTTAAAGTCATCTCAGATATGACTCTACAACTTCATAATAGATAGAAATAGCGTTCGTGCGCATGAACCATTTTTAGCCACCTTTGAAACAAGGGGGGGGGGGGGGGGAGCTTTATCTCAAATGGTTTGCCATTGTGAACAAGAAAATCCTATTTACAATTGCTCTGGGGCATGTATTCAAGTAAGTGGAGTCCAAACACCAGCACATAACAACACTCCAGAGGTGTGTGTGTCTAAATGGAACGTTTGTCAAGTTTTTGTGCGTACCTCCCTAATTGTCCCTCTAACACTTAGCGGACTTCTTGGAAATGGTTAAACTCGGAAGTACTTGCTGCTAGCAGCGCTGTTACTGACTGACTCCGAATAGTTCACGAATCAGCCGTATTCTGCACTATGTTTGTTGGTAATATAGTATATAGAGGACACAGAGATAGAGGCTAATGTTCGGGATGCACTAACAGTACCGTATTGTGCCTGCAGTTCCTGGTCGCGCCCATTTCGTGCACAACCTGGTTCTCGCTTCAGCAAGTTAAACGTTTACAATCAAACAGGATGTTTATAATTATGAATTAACAATGGCTAATGGAATTTATTTCATGTGTTTCGTGAGATCCAAAAAGGCGTTTGTCACAGAGTTCATGCCCCCATGAACAGTTATACGGTCACATTACGGCACAATAAACGTTATGACGGTAAATATGAGATAAAATCCTGCCTCTAAGTCACTGTAGTCTGTTATTTGTAATCCATGATAATATGTATATTAACCATAAAACATGCACTTCTTTGCATTGCACTTAACCAATTCATTCTTAAGTCGAAAAAAATAAGCTTTCTAAAGGCTTGAAGTAAATGCATATGTCTACTTCAGGTGCAGAACATTAGAGGGTAATCCGTTTCTGTATGTATCAGATAAAAACATCATAACAAGTTTTCTGCTGAACTTTATTTGTTGAAATTGTGTGTATACAACACTGAAAGATGAGAGAGTTCTCAGCCCACAACATGACCCCCATTATAACCCCATGACCCCCATGCCTAACTGATAACGATGATGTAGTTCAGTCCATGAGGGGTGATTTGTTGAAAAGCTTGAGTAATTTTTACTTTCAGATCATCAATATTGCTGAGTTTCTGTGCATAGACAAAACTCCACATGAAGAAGTCAGGAGGGGTTAGATCTGGGGAGTTTTGGGGCCAAGCAATGGGTCCACCACGACCATACCACACACCATGCGTTAACTTTTGGTCTTGATCTCGTACGAGTCTCGCCCAAACAATGTTTACTCTCCCGCTGACATGAGAAGTAGCCTTAAGAAGCCGTCATCACCTTCAATTCGTTGGCACACCATTGAATCGAGCCATATGATCATCATGTAGGGCTTGTACACGGTGTAAGTGAAATGGTTAAAGTTTTTGGTACTTTTGAACAATACGCTGGCATGACGTATATGGTACATGCATTTCTGCTGAGTTATCGCAAACTTTTCGTAGGAGTCCTTGTCACAGCTTCAGAGTCTGCAAATGTTAGACACCACTACATTATCAAATCCCATTTAGGAACATTACGCACACCATATTGACATCAAAATTCCCTTGAACTCTTTTATGATCTCGAATTTAGCTTACCAAAGAACACATTGTGCCCACTGTTGATTTGCAGCTGGCCCATAAACATAATCAACAGCTATTTTAAGGCGCATATACAATAATAACGGCAACGACATCAATGTTGATGGGCATGAAGGCGATAATTAAAGGGGCGGATCAGCGTGACCGGTTTTTGTGAGATTGCCTTACCTTGTACTATAGACTGTTTATGTTGAAGGAGATAGGGTGAGTCCAGGCGCGTGCCTGCATGCTCGTACAGGTTGAATCAAAAGAATGCGTATATAATGCTGTGCATGACGACTGTTAATTGTTTTATTTCGTCATAGAACACTACCTTTTAGGTATTTGTAAAGTGAAAACTACATAGCCTATTCACTGCCCTGGACAATAATGTATACGTGGAGGTTATCCAACGGGAACGTTTACCGCCTCTTACTTAAAGAAAAGGTATAGCGTGAGGAACTCTTTCGACATCGCAAGAGGTAATAGATGCATTCGAATACATAATACATTATATCACTGTCTGATGTATTTCTCATGCCTTTTGATCTGGAGGGCCCTGTTTCTTTTTGCAACAGGACATTTCGCACAACGCACATTATTGAAAAACTAGTCTTTTTTGAAGTGAAACTTCTTATGGGAGGACTTTGAAATTCTGGTCCGCAACCTTTTTGTGTGACGAGAGAAGGTGTGGGTAAACACTGTGTATAGTAGAGTGGGAGCAGTGTCTCGCTTGTCTTCGGGTATCGGAGAAGAGTGAGACATACACTCTTCTCGCTTTCTTTCATTCTCCTTGTCCGTGGTGAGTGTACTGCGTTCAGGCGGCGTGGCGATCACTGAGTACAGCTGTTGGTTCTCAACAGAGCATCCGTTGAAACACGTGTGCATAACCATCGCACTTCGAGTATTTTTTAGTATTCTCGTTGTTTATAATCTATTTTCTTCATTAAAATATACATATTTGTTGTGAATATGCCTTGGTCAGGCGCAGAAAGAACAAGAGCGTGGCGTGAGAGAAAACGTGCGGGTGAAGTGACAGTTCAGGATATGAAAAACAGAGCTAGTAATTCTGAAATTGAACGAGATAGTAGAGAAAGGAGTAGAACATGTGCTAGTTGTTTTTAATACATATCTACTGGAGCTTATCGTTCTACTCCGGCTTTTATTTCCCTAATTTGTTCATGTACCTGTTCCACTATGCTTATAGGCTTTGCCATGTATAACTCAAATGTTACTAAGTAGGTTATAGCATTGGACAAACAACGAAAGCTAGTCTCTATGAAATTTAAATTACTCAAAATATCTACTGAAATTAGGGATTTTGCAATTTGAATGGCATAATAAAATGTGCAAAATGTTTAATCACAAAGGTAATTAGAAATATATTGTGATTTGGTGTTTAGCAAATTCGTACCCTCCAACCTGTCTGTGAAGTTTCTTCATAATCCAAATACAAACCTGATGGACACATGTGAAGAATGGTGTTGCATAGCCCATGAAGCAATAACGATATCTGGAGCCAGTAGAACGAGCTTGCGGTGGTCAGTAGTGACTTACAAAGTGGTGAAGCTTTTCAGTTATATTGCAGGTGTTTATTTGACAGCATGAACCATCATAAATGCTGCATGAGAAAGGCGAAGAGGTCATTAAATATTCAATAGGTACTCGGATATTCTGTTACGCACACAGGCAAGGAAGCTTTATCACGTGCTAAACTCAGGGCTAGTTTTTAACAAGTGTATGGTTTGAAGCGTCCCACAGATCTAACAGCCAAGTGACATTCATTACCTTTTTGTTTTACGTAATGTATTTTAAGTGCAAAGGGCACTTGCATTTCTTATGTGCATTTCCATAATGCATATGTGCATTAGAGGTGAGAGAAGCATCATGAACATTCCACAGTCCTTAGTCCAAAATATATTTGCATGCTTACCCTCAAGGTTGGCTGCCCCAATCGCAGACAACCTCTCCTTCTGCAAGAACAATGTAGATAGAAGAGAACACGCACATTCTTGCATATTGGGAACTTTTTCTACGGTATTGGTAAGTCATAGGTACCAACCACGGTATGTTGAGTAATACTGTAGGTATCACCAGCTAGATGCGCAGTAGACTTCCGTCAGCTGGTGTAGTCGGCTAGCGCTTGCTCTGATTGAAATGACGGGACTAGTGATAGCATAGCTCGTTTTAGAACACTGCAATATTTAAATGTCAGTGTTTATGTGGACTAGTGATAGCATAGCTCGTTTTAGAACACTGCAATATTTAAATGACAGTGTTTATGGGGACTAGTGATAGCATAGCCCGTTTTAGAACACTGCAATATTTAAATGACAGTGTTTACGGGGACTAGTGGCTCGTTTTAGAACACTGCAATATTTAAATGACAGTGTTTATGGGGACTAGTGATAGTATAGCTCGCTTTAGAACACTGCAATATTTAAATGACAGCGTTTATGGGGACTAGTGATACTTTAGCTCGTTTTAGAGCACTGCAATATTTAAATGACAGTGTTTATGGGGACTAGTGATAGTATAGCCCGTTTGAGAACACTGAAATATTTAAATGACAGTGTTAATGAGGACTAGTGATAGTATAGCCCGTTTTAGAACACTGCAATATTTAAATGACAGTGTTTATGAGGACTAGTGATAGTATAGCCAGTATTTGAACACTGCAATATTTAAATGACAGTGTTTATGGGGACTAGTGATAGTATAGCCCGTTTTAGAACACTGCAATATTTAAATGACAGTGTTTATGGGGACTAGTGATAGTATAGCCCGTTTTAGAACACCGCAATATTTAAATGACAGTGTTTATGGGGACTAGTGATAGTTTAGCCCGTTTTAGAACACCGCAATATTTAAATGACAGTGTTCATGGGGACTAGTTATAGTATAGCCCGTTTTAGAACACTGCAATATTTAAATGACAGTGTTTATGGGGACTAGTGTTAGTTTAGCTCGTTTTAGAACATTGCAATATTTAAATGACAGTGTTTATGGGGACTTGTGATAGTATAGCCCGTTTTAGAACACTGCAATATATAAATGACAGTGTTTATGGGGACTAGTGATAGCATAGCTCGTTTTAGAACACTGCAATATTTAAATGACAGTGTTTATGAGGACTAGTGATAGCATAGCTCGTTTTAGAACACTGCAATATTTAAATGACAGTGTTTATGGAGACTAGTGATAGCATAGCCCGTTTTAGAACATTGCAATATTTAAATGACAGTGTTTATGAGGACTAGTAATAGTATAGCTCGTTTTAGAACACTGAAATATATAAATGACAGTGTTTATGGGGACTAGTGATAGCATAGCCCGTTTTAGAACACTGCAATATTTAAATGACAGTGTTTATGGGGAGTAGTGATAGCATAGCTCGTTTTAGAATACTGCAATATTTAAATGACAGTCTTTATGGGGACTAGTGATAGCATAGCCCGTTTTAGAACACGGCAATATTTAAATGACAGTTTTTATGGGGACTAGTGATAGTATAGCCCGTTTTAGAACACTGCAATATTTGAATGACAGTGTGTATGGGGACTAGTGATAGTGTAGCTCGTTTTAGAACACTGAAATATTTAAATGACAGTGTTTATGGGGACTAGTGATAGCATAGCCCGTTTTAGAACACTGCAATATTTGAATGACAGTGTGTATGGGGACTAGTGATAGCATAGCCCGTTTTAGAACACTGCAATATTTAAATGACAGTGTTTATGGGGAGTAGTGATAGCATAGCTCGTTTTAGAACACTGCAATATTTAAATGACAGTCTTTATGGGGACTAGTGATAGCATAGCCCGTTTTAGAACACGGCAATATTTAAATGACAGTTTTTATGGGGACTAGTGATAGTATAGCCCGTTTTAGAACACTGCAATATTTGAATGACAGTGTGTATGGGGACTAGTGATAGTATAGCCCGTTTTAGAACACTGCAATATTTAAATGACAGTGTTTATGGGGACTAGTGATAGCATAGCTCGTTTTAGAACACTGCAATATTTAAATCACAGTGTTTATGAGGACTAGTGATAGTATAGCCCGTTTTAGAGCACTGCAATATTTAAATGACAGTGTTTATGAGGACTAGTGATAGTATAGCCCGTTTTAGAGCACTGCAATATTTAAATGACAGTGTATATGGCGACTAGTGATAGTGTAGCTCGTTTTAGAACACTGCAATATGTAAATGACAGTGTTTATGGTGACTAGTGATAGCATAGCTCGTTTTAGAACACTACAATATTTAAATCACAGTGTTTATGAGGACTAGTGATAGTATAGCCCGTTTTAGAGCACTGCAATATTTAAATGACAGTGTTTATGAGGACTAGTGATAGTATAGCCCATTTTAGAGCACTGCAATATTTAAATGACAGTGTTTATGAGGACTAGTGATAGTATAGCCCGTTTTAGAGCACTGCAATATTTGAATGACAGTGTTTATGAGGACTAGTGATAGTATAGCCCGTTTTAGAGCACTGCAATATTTGAATGACAGTGTTTATGAGGACTAGTGATAGTATAGCCCGTTTTAGAGCACTGCAATATTTAAATGACAGTGTTTATTGGGACTAGTGATAGTATAGCCAGTATTTGAACACTGCAATATTTAAATGAAAGCTTTGATATGAGTCACCTACGTTCAGTGGCGGTACATCTTTTGGAGTCAAAATGTAATCAACACGTAATTGAGAGTTGTTTTTCTCAAATCAGGCGTCTAGACAGATTTCGTTATCATCCCTTACGAACTGCCCTGAGTGAGAGAATTAAATCCTAGTTTCTTGGACGCAATTGTTCCGACAATTGTACACGGGGTATTAGCGTTATATTAAGTGCAATGATGATCAGCGAAACTGAAAGTGTCGATAAGGAGGCAAAAGAGTTAGTAGGGGAAGAAGAAGGGAATTTAGATAAGATACCAGGAGGAACCTGAGGAGTTTGAGTTCTGTTCCTGTGTTAACCATTTTAATGAACGATTAAATCACATACAAGAAACAAACAACAACACAGACACAACATTCCAAAATGTGCAACTTTTAGAAACGTTGGCAAGCTATGTACCATATAGATTAAGGAAATCAAAACCAGATGAAATTGCTTCCTTATATGGGACATATACATTCTACTCTCCCGCAGATAAATTGTGGCTTTCGGCGCTTTCAAGTCTTGTATTATTTAATGTTTGTACTTAATATTTTAAAGAATTGCTCATTTACCTTTAGTAACTTAAATCTAATGGTTTGAGCTGAGGAAGAATTTATTTGATACGGAAAATCTGCATCTGTAACTTCAGGTCACGGAGAGCGTGTGCTACAGAGAAACCTGCGCATGAAACGTACCGTATTACTCAAAATATCGTGGCACCAACTTTATAGACTTGTAGGCACGAGAAAAATTGCTGCACTCGGGAACACAAATGTGTGATAAACCACAGTAGTATGAACAATCAGCACCCTCCATGTCTCAGGCACTACAAGGACTGCAGCACAAAACCATAACATTGTGAAGGCTCTCAAAGATGCGGTGGCAGCTTAAGTACTCCAAAATCTACAAACAAGGATCCGAGAGTACAAGAATTGCTGACAGTAAACCTTGTTTGAGTCCAAAATGTGAGGGACCACAAACGTAAGAGGGAGCTCTTGGAGTTCAGGCAGCTCATCAGATAAGAAATGGTTCAGCATGGCTCTGGTGCGTGGCCTTAATCTGTACATATGTTCACTCAATTGAATGTTGTGTTCCTTGCGTTGTTCACGCCATCCAGTAAAATGTAGGTGTTGAATAAACTAGTGGTGCACTTGCTGACCCTCAAAATGCTCACTTAGTCAGAGTTATTGCAGAGGCAATATATGTGGTAGTAGTTGGTATGCAGGAAATAATATTTTCGAAGCTATAACAAAGAAGGTTATTTGATTTGATTGGATTAGATTGCGTTCAGCGAGTTCACAAGTTGCCGTGAATATTTAACATGTCAATGAAAGTGTACAAAATAGCATAAAAATACATTATATATAGGCACAAAAAACAAAGCAGTGATAATCGATAAACAAAATCAAATCTTCCCTGGAGTTATAAGACTGACATGATGTATATTTCCAAATACAAATTTAACTTTGCTTTAAACTTTCAGTAGGCTTTTACTGCCACGTCCCATTATTTAGTTATATAATTGTAAGTAGCTTTTCATCTAAAATAACAGCAAATATATGTCAACTGTATATTTCTGACCAATTTAAAATGTACATAAATAAACCATAACTTTAAGTCCTAATATTCCTGTCAATATTGAATTTGTTTCTCAAGAGAACGGGTAAAATTGCTTATATTATATAATGTATTATCATATTATGTTGGTATATAATTCTATAATATAAATGAGTAATGTTTTTTTTTATTAACCTTTTTATGTATTCATTTCAAACACATGAAAGCTATTCTGTGTCACATGGCAAACCTTTATATAAGGTCAGATTTAATAATAATAATAATAATAATAATAATAATAATAATAATAATAATAATAATAATAATAAATATAATAATGATGATGATGATGATGATGATGATGATGATGATGATGATGATGATGATGATGATGATGATGATGATGATGATAATAATAATAATAATAATAATAATAATAATAATAATAATAATAATAATAATAATAATAATAATAATAATAATAATAATAATAATAATAATAATAATAATAATAATAATAATAATAATAATAATAATAATAATAATAATAATAAGGTATCAAACTGCCTTAAATATATTTTGGCATAACAGAGATAGGGATGGAGGTTCAACGGGATACATGACTCAGACATGGGGATTGATGTTATTTGTGGTATTTCTTCAGGGTAGTTTAGGAGTAGAATTTTGGTAGGAAAATGCATGCTTCAAGTTCCACAGTGACAGTTCATTATTCAAATCTGATTCAAATGTCCAATCTGAGACCATACACAACCAATGTGGTAGAACAAAGGCAATATTCACTTCTGAAGTTACAATTAGGCAGTTATCAGAATCTCGTTCAATGTTTAACTGTAAGTATTATAGTTAATTATGATTTCAATTTTATATAATATTAGATTTCAAAACATGATTTTATTTCTTATAGGTAGGTACAATCTATCCTAGTCTTTGTTTCCTTCTTCTGAATTTTCTGATAAAGTTGGAGATTTGTCTGATGTCAAAATGTTAATACCGACATTTTGTGTCTAATGCTCTTCTTCCTCCATTTGAGGCAAGTGGTAAAGGAAACAAAACAGCAGCGAAAACATTCCATGACACAGAATGAAAGATCCTTTCTGGTGTGAACTGGATAGGCGATTCGGAGAAATAGTACATCAATTCTGATACACCGTGCATGTAACCTCGTGAAGCAGGGGTTTTATACGTCATTTGTCTGTAAGGAATGTTGAGAGGGTTTAAGCAGATGAATGTCAAACAAGTGACGATCGGTTACTTGCGTCACATCGCACACGTCTACAGTGTCAATGAATGGTGTGGTATGCTTTGTTAATTCTTGCACACACGCTCAAATATGTTGAGCAAATAGCAAAGCAACTTATGACAGAGGGCCTGTTACAAAACTTGGAGGTTAGCTCAATGATTTCAGGGATACTTGGGTGTTTGATTAAACCTTAAGTCTCTATAATACTGAGGTTGATTTGCGTTTACAAGTTGCAGCATGTCGAGTGGCAACTGTTACTAATACCATAAGCGATATTTCATTTCGCACTCATCTTCTTGATATTTTAAGCAAAAATAGTGCAAAACAACGATTATTGCAATTTTCTTAAAGTAAAAACAGTCGCATCACTTCATTGCATAATTAAATGGATGTGTGTGTGTGTGTGTGTGTGTGTGTGTGTGTGTGTGTGTGTGTGTGTGTGTGTGTGTGTGTGTGTGTGTGTGTGTGTTCGCGTGCGCGCATATTTCCACTTTCTTTCCAAGGCTCAGGAAATCATGAGGTCTAAACACCCATACATTTTTCAAAATAAAGGAAGTAAAATTAATGTAGTTTAAGGCAATTATGAGAAGTCGCAGTGAGTTTCTAGTGGCATTGAGAGTTTACTTTGCACGTGTGACACGGGAATATTAAGGGACACTGGGAGTGAAATTTGAAAGTTCCACATTTTTTGATAGATTTTCTGAAATGTTTACTGTGTTTGTATTTATATAAGAATAGGAGGTACACAACATTTCATTAAAATTGAATAATTCGTTTAGGATATATAAATTATTTTATGAATTTAATAGGCACATTTTCAAAATACAGCTCGCGTCTATTGACTTTTCAAAATTCATTTATATTGGCAGAACTGATACTCTAAAACATGGGTAACAATTGTATGACGAGATATTTCAAATACCTTTGCTAATTATGCTGTACATATTTTTTTAATAACATAGAAAATTTAATTTTAAAAATTATTGATTTTTTTCACCCAAAAAAAAAAAAAAGTTTTTGGAATTCATGTTAATGATAACATCAATATTGAATCATAGTTTTGTTTAGCTGCTATTTATGAATACTTTTGGAAATTTTCATTGAATTTGAACCAAAACTCAGGCGAATGTGCAGAAATGTAGTTTTGAGAAAAACAGGCTTTTATATAGGAGCATCCTGTGTACGTTAAGGGAAGAGCACTATTTGAAAGGGCCGTAATGACCACATGGAGTGGGGGATATGAAAAATGTTAGCTGATCCAAAGGCACCGGTGTTCCAGGAACATTTTAAGGTAAAAAAACAATTTTCGACTTTTTGACAATTTTGACCAAAATTTCACGGAGATGGACGCTCTGCCTACCATAAAGTTCAAATCTTGCACCTTTTGAAGGCCTGCTGAAATGATGGCCCACTCATGTGCTTTCATTGCAGAGAAAACATTGTAATATTACCCTATTGATTGAGATTAATATCATGCAAAGTCAACAAAGACGTAGTCTGCTGTTATTGCAGTCGATTGAATGATTGATTTATTGGCATGTTAACGCCCTACATACATCTTAAGTGCACAGAGATGGTGAATGAAGTGATTATTACGGAGTGTGCAAATAGCACAGATTAAGTGCACAGCATATCCATGCACCAAGAGAACTCATTTTTTATTAGCAGCTTTTTAAAATGAAGAGAAAATCTCCAAAAATAATGTCCGATGCTCCTGTATCATGATTCTGTCAGAAAAACTTTTTAATTTAATAAAACAATGGGTTATACAATTTATATTGAAATTATGTGAAAAGTCTGTGTGGGCATTAACGTTTCCTTGGCCCAGCGTTTTGTAATTTATTGGCATTATCAAGAACTGGTAGGTATTCTTGTTATTATTGAACAGGGGTAGCGCCTCCGTGCCAGGGCACTACCTAAAACATTTGATGTGTTGCACTCATATGACTTTCTTTACTCTTGTACTAACCATTCATGCAAATTCTTATTCTTAGTTTATCTCAACATTTGTACAAATTATCTTATTGCTTATTTCTTTGTAGGTGCAAGGGGAATGTTAGAATACAGCAGGCTTTGTGCGATAGTCAAATCTTTTAAAGCTCTGAGATCCCGTTGTCTGTGCACACTTAACATAAAAAAATGAACAACGATGTTGCATTTCACGAAAGTTTTTGTTTTCCGAAACTCACACACATAACAAGGAATATCATCGAAATGTTTCACTCTACAAAAAAACTTTATTCGGGGATAAATTGTGTATTTTAGCAAGATCTACATTTTTTGTATAGTATGATTTGGTCTATCTCTAACGGTTTACCAGTTATGCAAAAGTCGTCCAGAGTAAATACGACTACAGGGGCTATAGCCAGAAAATTCAAGATATACATTTCATTTGTCATCAAAATGTCTCAAACATATGACATTTTAATCAAAATCGTTAGAGCCATTTTGAAGAAAATCAACATTTTCCATGTAAAGGGTAGTTTAGGGTGGGGCTATGTTCTTCGAAATCTTCGTGCCGCATCCTTGAAAGACAAATTTAAAGACCAACTTTGGCTTTTAACCTATTTTTCGTTTTTGAGTAACGCTGTCCACAGACTGACACAGACACACACACACACACACACACACACACACACACACACACACGCGCGCGCGCGCGGACCTTTTTCTAGAAATGCTTTTTTTGCACTCAGGGGGTCTCAAAA